>JBAJNP010008396.1:0-20350 GCA_036877545.1 Yasuhikotakia modesta
GGAAACAAACAGAGAACGGTAAAGGAAAGGCTAAAATAACTAGACTCAAGACTAAAATCTATAATTCAAATTTATACCAGACATACCAGTGCAGTAAAAAAGAACCAGACGTAAAAAAGTGCAGTTTTAGTAATCTGATAATCTGAAAGCACCCGTTTATTCCCGTACTTAATGCTGACAAAAAAATTGGTGTAGACACCCACATGTAGGAGTGCAGCTGTCATACTGAAAATCATGCACATAAGAGAGAGAGAGAGAGAGAAGGGGAATACAGAACACTCACGGGTCACAGTGAAATTAACACCAGTCACATGACTGCCCACATGACCGCAACTCGAGTATACCAGTCATATCCAGAGACACTATGGTGTCATGTTTATAGTCATGGTGTAACATGTTTCCACCCATGGCCCATTAGCACAGTTACCATAACACACACAGTTCAGACCTCTAAATGCCAGTCCACAAAACTACTGTTTTTAATCTAGCAGAATAAAACTGTGGAGAACAATGTTAAAACCATTGACATTACAGCACAATAGGTGCAATACAATACACTGGTACAGCATCACAGGAACATTTTCTTCATATGTAGACTCACCGAGCTGCCATGAGGTCAAGAAGATGTTGCCAGCGCTCATTGACTTTGCTGAGTTTGTACTGGATCTCAGCTGCTTTGCTTTCATGGCTGGCCTGAGCAAGTCTCTCCCCCATCTGCTCCAGCTGATCTTTGCTCTCTTTGACCACTGAGATCTCTTCTTGATAGTCCTGGTATACAAAGACACCGGAGGCTTGTTAGATGAAGTTCTGGTCATTTTAGTTCCCGTAGTTGTGACACTTTGCAACTTCAAACATATGGTTTAAACAGTCACTCATTTGTTGGTGATATCACAAACATGCTGTAAATGTGATGTTTCTTTCATGATGTTAGCATCACCTTCCTGAGTTTCTCGATCATCTCCTCAATGCTGATGTCTCCATTCTGGGAGACTTTGCTCTCCATGTGTGTGAGCCACTCACACAGTTCTTTGTTCTTCTCATTGAACATGGCCCACTCGTTCAGTCTCTCACTGACCTGCTGTCTGCGCAGACACAGCTGCAGACACAACAAATCAAAGTGATCAATATGTGTTGACTGGTGGACAGAATGAAGAAGATCTCAATGAAGATTTGTCATCTTTAATGCTTATTAAATGTTAATAAACAATTTATAAAAAACTAACTAAAAAAATATAATTCAGAAGAAATAAAAGCTCTTCTGTGTGTGTGTGTGTGTGTGTGTGTTGTGAGTGTATACCTGGTGACAAGTCTCCTCCCACTGTCTCTGCAATAACGTCAGTCTCTCCTGTAGGACTGTGAGGTCATCAGCACTGAGACCACTGGAGAGAGACTCTCTCAGAATACACAGTCCGGCTACATCATCAGCCCAACCTTCAATACTGTTCTCTAACTCCTATAACACAAACAGAGAACATGCATATAATTATAGCATTTTAGCCAGAAAAAAAACACTGTTATGCTAACCTTTATACTTTTGTCTTTTGTGTTTGTTTAAACAGATTTTTCTGCTAGCATACTAGCGATGTACATGTGTTTGATGCTAATATATTGTTATCTGTGAGTGATTCACCATCACTGTCAACAAGCATCAACATAAAGCTGAAAATGTTACTTAAGAAATGAACAGAAAATGTAAAAAACACTGACAGGAATTTTCTGTTAAAAATACACTTCTGTTAAAAATACATTTTACTTTCACTTTGTAAAAAAATACATATATTCCACTAAACCCAGGCAGCTCTACTGTTCATTATCATGCAACTCAACTTCCCTTCCTCTGGCAAAGTCACAGAATCTCTGTTTATAGTCCAGCTCATGGTTATCTGGCGGATGTTACTCCCAAAAGCCTTCTACTACACTGAACACGCCTCCCTCAGCCCTCATCCATTAAAAATCAAATCAACTCTGCAAAATTCATCAAGTCTACGGACATCGCACTCAAGCCAACATGCTACATGAAGCAGTTGAAAGCAGGCTGCAGTAATAAAACAAAGCATTACTGACTGTCAAGGGCAAAATAAAAATCCAGGTCAGATTTGACAAAAAATAAATCTGAAAGTCTGAAACACAAATGAGACAAAAGATATGCAAAATCACGGGAAACAAGCTGATGTTGTGTGTGTGTGTACCTTGCAGCGTATCTGTTCGGTGTGCAGGTCCTCATGGTGATCAGGTAAAGGCACGGAGAGCTTCTGTTTAAAGTCCCTCAGCTTCCCATGTGATGCAGCAATACCTTTCTCACACTGGTCCCAGTCCTACACGTACACAGAGAGAGAAAATATACTGAAATGATGACAGAGAGAGAGAAAGAGAGAGAGAGCACGTCCCCTTATGCCACTCTGCAGATACAAGCAATATAAATAAATACACGTTTTATTTAATAATGCTTCCCACTATAATGCAACAATTCTGTTCACACTCACACAAGTCACAAAGAGATATTCTGTGAAATAACAAATTACTGCAGCAGTAACAATTTCACACGCAACAGATAAAATTCAAAACATATGTGACCAGATCTTCATTTAAACACGGACAGAGGAAAGAGTCCTAAAAATCGAAGAGGCATTATCAAAAAAAAGCTACCTTCTGTCATCCGAGAAAACAGAGGAAGGGGTGAGGGAGAGATAAAGAGGCTGAAGAAAAGAGAAGCCATTTTCTTTTGCAATCCAAAATTGTTGCACTGGCTACGTCTGTGTCCTGACATGCTGCTGCGTCAAAATGGAGAGGATGACTGCCTGTCCCAGCATTTTTGGGCTTCGCTCCTGCATTCTGTGTCCTTCAGTAATAATAATATCTTGCTCGCTTTTGCCTCGCTAGCTGCTTCTTCCTCTCGATCTCTCTCTATCTTTCTCCCCACGCATGTATGTGCACACACTCTTAGACCTCACAAACATACACTGACACACACACGCGCGCACACACACACACACACACTCACTTGCTCTGTAAGGTCAGATGTTAAATGTTTTCCAATCTAAATTTATTTTATGCAAAGCACAAAAAAGAGATCCTATTTATAGGTTTGCAGTGTTTTAACTCTTGCTTACATATATTACACTTTTTTTTTAACAATGCAGATGTACTTCCACAAAACTAGCAATGTTCAAAATGTTTCCACAAAAAACTAATATGCAATATTATAGCAAATATGTAAATACTTGTATATAACACAAGTATTTGTGTTGTTTATGTTGTGCTACAAAAACTGCAAATGATGTCAAACAAATAACCATGTAATGATGATTTTTTTTTCCCACAATGCCACAGTAAGTAATTTAACAGAGACGTATATTTATACATAACCACACAATCTATTTATAAATAATCACACATAACGCCCATAAGAAAGTAAAGAAAAACAAGCCATCAAGCGGTCTAAAAACTGTATCAACAAATTGATAGTCAACAAAAAAACTAATCAAATAAGCAATAAATCAATAAAGAAACAAAGACAACGTAATAGCAAACATCGCTTAACTCACCCTCAACAAAGACAGTAGTTCTTTCTTCCTCTCGTCGAGGCGGATATTGGCCATCCTCCAGCGGTCCTGCACATCAGTGAGGTCACCGTGAAGCGTGGCCTCCGCTTTGGCATCTGCCCACAGGAGTAACTGTCTCCCAGCCTCCACTGTTAGGATGTAGCTGCCCTGTTGCCTTTGAAGCACACGTTCCTTCAGCTGGGTGGAGAGAAGACATCTGCTTTAGCAGCTGTTTGCAGGTGGAGTTTTCTGCTTTGTTGTTACTTCACACTTTTATTGGTTTACTGGTATTTTTACTGGTATTTTGGTACTGATATGTAAATTATATCTTGGTACTTGTACTTGGTACTGGTAAAAAGATGGAACAGCTTTGCTTTTGTGAATAGCACATTTCTGCTTTTAGTGGTAAAGTGGTAATTTACTGTGGTAATTTACCAGTAATACTGTGTGAAAGGTGCAATATCTTTACCTGTATGTGGTCTAACAGTCCACGGATCTGCTGAAGTGCCACTGTTGACCCCTTTTGTTCATCTTCTGGTTCTAGCGACATCTCCTTCAGCCAATGGTGTAGCTTCTCTATCAGCTCTGTGTATCGCTGCCACTGGCGAACCAGACTGTCAATAATCCCCCGTCTCTGCTGGGCCCGCCTTACCACACTTTGCCATTGGTTACTAAGCAGTGCCAGTTTCAGACCAAAGTCATCCCTTGTGGGTAAGTAATAACAATAAACAGGCAGTCAAGACCTGAACTTTGAGTGAAAAAACGGAAGGAACTTGAATTACAATATTGTAGGTTCTGGTGTATTACCTGTCTTCAACTTTTCCCTGATTTAGTAGTTGGTGTCCATCATTTATAATCGAGTACAGAACCTGTTGTCGACTAAACATCTCTGCTTGGAACAGCTGTCCGCACAAAGCAAAGTTTAACACAGAAGTTAGTAACAGCAAGGGGTTAATGTTAAACTGAGACACAATACATTGTACACTGCACTGTATTGCTTAATTCTTGGTACATTCATCTTATAAACTAAGTAACAACATCACTGAATGCAGTACACTTCAAAAAGAAAAAACAAATACAATTTTGTTGACCTGTTTACATTAAGGTCAAAATTACTCCAAAAATAAAGTATTTTTTAACTGAATAAGTGGGATGTGACATTTCTTTTACCTCATGTTCTCTCTGCTGATCCAACAGGCTCTGGTAGTTCCCAGAAATCTCGGCACCCAGCTTCTCCTCTGTTTGGTTGAGGAAGATCAACCAATCATCACACTTTTCCAAGAAGGTCTGTTGTTGCAGTACCAGGGCTTGGAGTTTACTGTAAAAACACATACAGACACAAATTGTACAGTAACCAAATATGTAATAGAGGAGTGATTTAAAATAGCAGTGATGTTTATAGTAACATCTGTTCAATATCAATGGATATCACATATACTGTACCTGAATCTCTCTACTGCATGAGCAGAGTTTGAAGACCAGCTTCTGTTGAGGTTTTGCAGACGCTTGATTTCATTATCATTGAGTGGAAGCTGATAACCTAACTCATTCAAGCGCTCCAGGTCAGGAGATAGACTGCTCAGCTTCAACATGTGGCTCTATAGTCAAGAATATATACCAATCTCTTCAAAAGGTACTGTACAGGTGTATATACAACACACCTTTACACTATACGACAACAGAAAACAATCTTACCTTAAGCTTTTCCATGTGTTCCTGAATAGTTTCTATATCTGAGGATCCAGCTGGGTCTGGTTCTTTCAGAACCTTCTCAGCTTCTTCTGACCAGTGGCTAAGAGAATATAACTCTTTACTAAACCTATCATAGTCCTTCAAACCCGCCTAAAGGAAGGGAAAAAAAAACATATATTATTGTTGTTGTTGTTATTATTACCTGTAAGCATGAGGTAAACTTTGCGTCAAGATAAACTTTGAATTGTTTGACCTCTAGAAGAGACTGCTGCCTTTGGAGGGTGTGGCCAACTGTTGCTAAGCGCTCAGTGAATGACAGGTGGTCTGTATGGAAGGTTGTCATGGCAGACGGGTCCACCTGTTGCCTCAGCTGCTGTGCAAACTTGTTTAGCTGCTGTAGGACAGACTCTGAGGAACCCTCAGCCTTCATTAGTGCCTAAAGCAATGTCAGGGAGATATTTTGTACACTTTTACAAAAACTTGGCAATTGAGTATTTATTTAGATAAAATGACCAAAACTTTCCAAACCCACCATGCACTGTTGCATCCAGACCTTCACTTCCTGTCCTGTGATGTCCCTGTGGGTGGCGCTCTTGAGTAGCTGTTCCACCTGTTTCTCTAGTTTCTGAATGTCTGTGTTGCTTTGAGTATGAAGAGCTTTATAATGCTGCCACAGCTGTAACAGGTTTTTACTGCTCCTCAACTGATCTGAGATCCTCTCCAGCAGTGTGTTCCACCTGGTAGCAGAAGATGACCAATGTTTGTTCTGGTCATTAGTGATATTTAGCATTAGTAAAAAATAACCAGCAGTTTCAAAATTGTATGAAGCTTACCTGAGGTTGACATCACCAAGTGTTGTTTTGAGTGACTCTGTCACTGAAGGATGGCAGTCTTTCAACAACTGTTGAGTTATGGAGCCAAACTTCCGTAAACTGTTCTCCTGTTTCTCCATCTCATCTTGTAAACTCTAAAACATATGAAGCCACACATGATGACAGCAGTTGTGTGTGTGGCTTCTATAAACACCTGTCACTATAGTTTTACACAGTTCCTCACAAAAAAACTGTCCCTGTAGCTTAACTGAAAGCTTGCCACTATTAATAATCTACCACTATGGATAGTCTATTATACAATCTATACTATCATAAAATTCCCCAAAATGAGAAAAAACAGCACCTCAAGATTCTCCACTTGAACTTGAACAGCCTCTGGGGAGCCGGTGAGGAGACACAAGCGAGAAATAGTGTAACGTCCTTCCATCAGGTAGCCCTGAATCTCCTCATACACTTGTTTATACAGAGTCCACTGCTCCAGGACTGACTGAAGATTGACCTTCTGCTGCCCGAGCTGTAAGGCCACATAAACAGTTAATGTTAGACAAAGACATTACCAGTAAATATGCAATGGGTTTCAAATATGAGTGTTGGCAACACAAAGCTCTGCTAAAACGCACAACTTGAAGCTCACCTTCTGATCCAGATTGGCCCAGGACTGGTTCAGCCCTTTTACAGTCTCCAGAATGACAGACTCGGCCTCTCCTTTCTTCTCCTGGATGAGTAGGCATCCTTTCTCCTCAGCCTTCTCCAGATCCTTCTCTTTCTCCTTAACCAACACTTCCATTTCCTAGCACATATAGACACTCAATAAAGTCAAGTATATTCACTCAACAAATTGTGGTGCATTAAGTTAACAAAAATTGTTTTATGGTTCTCTAGAAGGTAGTACATACCTGACAGTCCTTAAGAGCATTCTGAGCTGAGGAAACTTCTTCAATCCTGTGTTTCTTCTTGAGTTTCTCTTCCTGTACACTGAACCAGGTCTTCAGGGTCTGGACCACATTTTCATACTCCAACCAGTTTTCAAGAAGAACCTCCAAAACCTGAATCTGTCACACACATAAGACACCAGTTTGAGGGATGATGCATACAAACATTTATTGACATTTGAATGAAGAACGAATTAAGTAATAGAACTCTGTTTGTCCACACTTTTGGCTGACCTTTTCTGTAACAAGTCCCTGTAAAATCTGCCAGCGACGGTTCATGGCCCCAAGACGTTCAGCAAAGTCTGTTTTGTCACGCCGTTTCCCTTCCACATCCTGACTACTGATCTGCAGAACGGACTGATTCACAAAGTCCACCGTCAGCTGCTTGCAGGACAGGTCAATCCGAAAACCCTGTTTAGAGGACAATGAAAGGGCTAAATATAGATAAACAACATAAAGAACTAGTAAATTCTTCATACTGTATTAACTGTTTTCTTACCTTGTATTTTTGAAGGTACGTTTGCACAACCTCTGATCTTACTGCCCCCAAGATCTTCTGATGGTCCTCCTGGATAACATTCTCCATGAGGGATATCCAGCTCATTAGCTCAGTTATTGCATGACGGGAAGGAAGTTTTTCCATTTGCAGCTAAAGGGTACAGCAAGAATTCTACTATTAGCACATTCAAGCTTTAATATTTCCAGTTATGACTTGTACAAAGTGGTGATATAATTACCAAGTTTCAAAAGCACCTCATTAACCTCTCTTTAGCTTATAGCTGACCTTTTAACTCAAGTGAGGTCATGCGGTCACCATACCTGGTGGAGCTTTTCCTGGACCACAGGGATACGTGTGAGAAGGTCAGCCCATTGCGTGTCCACCTGGGCCAGATTTGACCTGAGTGCTGCTGTGTCTACTTTTTTTAACCGAAGGAGTTGGTTTCCCTGGCTCTGAACTGAGGAACGCAAAGAAGACTTGGCATCCACTTCTTTGGAGAACTCCTGCAGATACATGAGGTTGAGTGGAGCATTTTAAGGAGCGTTGTCTACAGACTGGCTAATAGTAACAGTGTTTTGAGCACTTATGGTCCTTTAGCATAGCATTGGAAGGAGATTCTTACCAGGAAAGCATGCAGATGATCTCTGACAGTCTCTAGCTCCTGAGGTACCGTGACAGACTGAGTGCTCCAGAACTCTAGTCGTTCTAGTGCTGAACTCAGCCATTGGCTAAGCTCAGCTGACTCACTCTGATACCTAGAATAATATGGAGACATCATGTGACACGTGCAAAACACAACAAAAAGAAAATCTTAAACAAGTATCTAGTTTTATAGCTTCTCTATATCTTTTATGTTTCTGTGTGAAGGTAGAAACAAAGTAGACAGGAAGCAGTTCTCAGACCTGATCCAATGTTTGAGTGTGGAGTCCAGACGGTGTAGTTCTTTGTTGATCTTGGTGGTGGTGCTAAGCCAATGGTCTCCCAGCTGAGTGAGCTGAGTCTCCAGCTCTGAGCAGGACACATGTAACAGCAGCCGCTTCCCATCCTCCAACAACTTATACAACTGCTGCTGCCGCTCGGACAGACTGGCCTTCAGGCGCTAGAACAACAAACAACATATCACATCATCAAGAGACAATGTAATCAGAAAGCTTATGTGTAAAGTGATCTGTGTGTAGTTGCTGTACCTGATATAAAGCAATTCTATCTCGCAGTCTGTCTTCAGTCTCCTCCACAAGGCCCACACTGGGGATGCTGCCTTCAACTGCCTCCAGCTGCCTGTACAAGGCCTGATAATCCCCTACCAACCTGCTCCACCACTGGTGCCAAAAACAAGAAAACAGGATCAACTCTCATTGTCATTTTAATCCATTTTTCATTCACAATTGATGAAAAAGACAAACAAATAAACACAAACACACACCTCCAGGATGCCTTCCAGCTCCACTCCTCGTTTGTGCGCTTGTTTAAGAACAGCCTGGGATTGGGCAATCGTTTCCTCCAGGCTCTGAACCTCCCGTTGCACCACCAACCCACTGACCTGCCTGAAGAAGGCCTGCGTCAGCACGACATGCGTCTCCAGCCCCTGGAAAAACTCCTGCAGAAGATGCCAAACGTTACTTAAGTGCAAAAAAAAGATTTGGAATGAATATATGGTGGAAATTACATAAATAATCCATCTAAAATGACATTTTGGCCATCAAACGTTCAAACTTATTAAGCAGATCTTCTGTAGCAAATTGGTGTAAAAGCAAATAATTAAACAAACTAGTTTAAGGTTGTTTTACCTTGTGCTTGTCTAAAACGATTTGAACCTCAATCACAGAGCCCACTTTCATCTTCTGGTCTGCCGCCATTTTGTCCTGGGCTGTGTCTACCAGATCAATTAGGTCCTGCAGAGCTCTCTCATACTGAGCCTTCAGAACCAAAGTCTGGTTCAGCCCACTCCGCTTGGAGCCCACCATCTCCACCAGCTCTTCATAAGCATCCTTTAAAGCAGAACACAGGAACTTAACTGTTTTGTGTGGTCTAGTAATGATGGAAGCCATGAAAGTAAAAGCGAGAACTGTGATGAAAACCTGTAGTTTCAGAAGATCTTGAGTACACAGCTGGTTGGGCTGCAGTGTCTCTCCTCTGCTTCTCATCTCAGAAACCTTCTGCTCAAACTCCCTCAAACTGTCTTCTGCTTCGGCTAGAATCTGTGTGTAACCAAGAATTTATGATCTTGTTGCTCTAGTTTAGACACAAAATGTAGTATTGCTTCTAAAGTTCATAGTGCAAATGCTACGATAGAGGTTCATATGACAAGGTATGGAATGCAAACAAGCAAAAGTTTGTAAACATCCAAGGTACGAATCTGACCTCCATCTGTTTGGAGGCGGGGCGATCCACAGCAGCATTCATTTTCTGTGAAAGCTGATATTTTGTGTCACAGAGAGCCGTCAGCAAGAGTCTCAATTCAGTCTGAGAAAAACACAAAGAAAGGAAAACATATGGAAAAGCGTATGAGAAAGTAAAACACAAATATTGACTAAAACCAACAATTTTCATCCCATCAAAGATGCATAGACCTGGATAATCACTTATCTCAGTCATTTTTCTCAGCAGGCATACCTGGAAAGCTATGAGTTCCTGCAGCTTGTCTTTCATGTTGTCACAGTGTTGCTCCAGCACTGAATCCACCAGGTTCAGTCTCCCCTCCAAACCATCTAACACCTCCTCAAACAAAACACCTCCTTCACCTTCATCCCACAGACACTCTTTTTCTCCAAGCACCTCCCGGCACCTGCTCACCTCCTCACTTACATTCTTCACCTCCTTATTTAAACCCTGCAGAGACATGAAGCAAAGTGACAAGATGTGAAATGAACCGAAGTGACCAGTCAACACAAGAACATACAAAGTCATTGTTGTTCTGAAAATATTTGAAATGTCTTTACCTCTAAGTGACCCAGATGAGTCTCTGAGTCATCAGATAGCAGCATTGGGCCAGATACAAGCTCATTTTCAGCATTGTCCAGCCAAGAGGAAGCTGATGACACCGCTTCATAGAGAACCTTCTCCAGAGAATGAACACGCTTACTGTTAGTGCCCCCTGTCTGTAGGGAGGACATAAATGAATGCAACCATTGCCTCAAAATAAAACCATAGTAGTAATACAACTCTTTGACTTTATTCATAACATCAAACATCATATCATCAAACATCATATTCTGTGCCCTGGATATCATTGGATAATCATCTGTATTGTTTAGGCCACCAGAAAGTGTACTATGAAATGTTACAGCACCTCAGACAAGTCCTCAAGATCTTGGCTGAAGCCTTCAAACAGACTTCTGGGTGACAGGATATCCTGTGTCAGTTGTTCTCCTCTGAAAACCCCACATGGGCTGGAAACTGGCTGGTACACCTAGAAGAAGAGATGGTCCTTATTTATTCAAAGCACAGGAACAACCTTCTTGTTTGGGAGTTTTGCACAATTTAGCCTTTTCAACTAGCATATCAAAAACAAAGAGGCTGATTACCGTGTTGCATGTGACCTGTTCCATTGTGTTTAATGACAGCTGTAGTTTGTTTTTCAGATCTTTGCTCAGGTTCTCCCACCTGACTCTCATCTGATCCCTTGTGCTCAAGTTCTCAGGCCAGTGACCGTCAACCGGATCACAAGGATTTGCAGGAGAACTGCAAAGTGAAAGAAAAATAGCGTGAAAATACACTACAAAAATAAATGTTCAATAAATGTAAAATAACCGTACAAATACAATACAATATATATTTAGTCAATGTTCTGTCAAGCTGCAACTGTCAAATTATTCCAACAAGTGTAAAAATATAATAAAATATAAACGATTGTGTGCATTTAAGAGACATCCACATTTAAAAAATACTAGCTAAAATTGGCTTTAGCAAGACAAGTCTGTTTCCAGTCATTTTTCCAAAAATATTTTCTAAAAGTCCACAGGGACAGAAAAGCAGGAAGTACCTCTCTCCATTAGGTGTTGTTCTCTGTGAAAGAATCTCTTCTCCTCTACATGCCACAGACTGCAGTAACTTCTTCTGCTCCCCCAGCTGCTCCTCTAACTCCTGCATCACATATGAGAGCTCAGATACCTCCACATCAAGAGGAAGGTTTCATTCAAATGCATGCATGTCATTTCAGGCTTTCCCCAAAGGCAATATAGCAACAGCAAATGATGTTTACATGCCAATTGTTGTTTTACATGATATTGTTTAATAGTAGTACATGTCTGTACCCTCTGTCTTTGAACTGTGTCTTGGTGCTGTTGGTTGCGTGTGGATCGGGCCTGACTGAGCCAATCCATCATATTGGGGCTCTGAGACAGAGATGAGTCCGATTCCACATCTTCCTGTTCCTGAAGTGATCCCTTAAAGAACGGATACAGATCAGTTACATACAGATTTCTCACACCTTCAGCAATAGGTTTCTATTACTTTACTCATTCAAGAGTAATGAATTAAAACAATTACTACACCTACACAACCTTTACTACAGCAGTCACAAGGAGCAATTCTAAATAAACAGTTTAGAGCTCAGCTTATCTTAAACAAGACAAAGCTTGTTTGTTTAATCTTCTATAATTAATCTACACTATAAGAATATCGAATTATATTATGATTATTTGCATAAATTATTTGCAAAAATTTTAATTAACTAAGCAAATTTGGTTAAAAATAAAGCTTTTTTACATTTACTCAGACAAAGTGAAAATTCCAGACGTGCACCACAAATTATAAAAGGTCTTTGTTTCAGACGGATGCTGCTGGGGTGTCATGGAACATCTTTCTCAACAACAAACAGCGCTTGGTGTTCTTTTGTACTGTTGTTCACAAAGCACCCATTGACGCTTGTGTAAATGTATTATCTACAAATCATCTGACTGACTGGGACTCCAGTGACTTCCATTAGTCTTATTCAGCGACCCTTCCCTAGTTACAAACCATCAGGATTGGAACAGACCTTCTGAATGTTTTGAGTTGGGTTGGAGATGGTGTCCCTCACCTGGATGTGGGTTTGTTTGTCCTGGAGAATTCGCTGAAGCTCCAGCAGGCTGGATTTTAGGCTGTGTAGTTTGAGGGAGAGCTGCTCGGCGTCGCCCCGTGTCCCGGCCTTTCCCTCCATTACTAAACTCTCACTGTGAACCGACAGCTCAGAAAGACACAGAACCTTCTGCTCGATCTCCAGCAACATGTTCTACAGAAACATAAAAGGTTCAAAGACTGCTTCAAACAACTGCTTCAGTTGTTGTTATTCTATGCAACCTACATCAAACTGTAGTTTTTTTTTAGAATTGTCATTCCCTGAGAATCACACACATGACTTTGTTGTTACTAGCATCATGTGCTAACAGCTAAAGGAAAGTTTTCTTTGTTCACGAATTAAAGAAACAGGCTTTGCTATGATTTTGTGTGAATATCAACAGTTTTTCTTTTGAACAAATGTGAAAGAAAAATCTAAATAAAATGACAGATTGAGATGGGTTGAGACCTCATTAATAAGGTAAACCTTACTGTAACTCAAGATAAGTGTATTATTTTATGATGTGAAATTGTAACTGACTATAAACCCTTGCATGCTAAGAACAACAGAAGGTGCATGAAAACAGATGTAGATGGGACATGTGTGCAAAGGGGTTTAATCTTCTTAAGCTGCTTAGATGGGTCTGCAGACATCTATGTCTACCGTACCACAGCAGACCACAGGAACACTAATCCAAGCTAGATAAAATACTGAGCAGGTTTGTGGAATAGCTGGAGGGCCATAGATGTCATTGGTGGAGATTCAGGTCTGAGAAAACATTAACAGCAGTCTGGTGGGCCACCCTGGATTCTCACAAAGCCTCTAACTTTCAGGTTAAATGTCAACCTGATCCCTCAGCCCTCTAATTAAAGCACAAAACACACCCATGAAGGAATGCAGACATGCACTACAGGGGATGAAGAAACCCAATGACCAATAAGAAGAGGACAACAGCCGTCACAGCTAATCAGATTTACTGCAGCCCACTCTAGTGACAAACATAACCTACCAAGATCTGACTGATGATTGGCTGAGATATATAATGAGCAGAAATACCACAGGAAATGCCTTCAGAAATCTAACATGTATAACTACATTATAAGCATTGGCTCTTACCTGGCAGTCAATCAGCTGTTCTTCCATGTCCATGTCCTGTGGGTGTGGCTGTAGGGTGGAGCTTAATGTGGCACGTGTGCTTAGCAGCCAGTTGTCAAGCTCCTCTGCTTCGCTATGGTAACGCTGCAGCGCTTGTTCCTGTCGCTGTTCCTCTAACTGCTCGCACAACCGCTCCTGTAAGACAGAGCAAGAGCTGTTAAACTAACTCAACTTTTGTACATGAAATCTAACAAATGTCAGACTGCTTATACTTGGAACCATCATACTTGGAACATACCATCAACATCATCAAACTGAGTTAACCAGAAATTTGTATAGTATAACACGCAAGAATAACCTAATTGAATTAAGCCAGAACCAATAAGTTAGAACTTATTATTAAATATGAAAACATGTTTACTGACAGAATGTTCTTCACTGTTCCTCTGTTGTGGTTCTCTTTAATTATGCTTTCTGGGAATATGTTTAGCCATGTCTGTCATGTATAATTTACAATTGTGGTATCACATTAAAATATTTACTAAATCTGAAACGGGACTCATCAAAACCTCAAATTAAAGTCCTATTATAGGTTTTTCAGCAAATTAAACAGTATAACAATTATAAAATGCAAAACAATTGAATTACAGGTTGCAAATTCAACTGCTTCTCACCTCCAGAAGCTGACGCTTGCCTGAGGCCTTCATGTGTATGGTGGCCATACGCTCCCCCAGAACAGTGAGCGTGGACTGCAGGGCCAGTTGGTCTCCAGCATCGGCCTCCAAACTCTCCTCATCCAGCTGCAGCTCCTGAGAGAAGCTGGCTTGCAGTGCGCTGATCTCATCCTGAAGCATGAGGATCTCATCCATCAGAGCCTGTGGAAAAAAAAACAGAAACCGAATCATGCCACTGTTTACAATTTACAACCACAAACGAAACCATGACCTAATAAATGCTACAGAATAATTACATGCTTATTTACAATAACGGTAAACATTTGTGCCAACCGCAATGTGTACATTTTGTCAACATTGGGTCAACATTATATTGGGTTGCACTGGATGTCCAGTGTATTATCTTGTTAAGATATTTACTATTTGGGAACTCTTCTACTGTAAATTATACAGTAAAATAATACTGTAAAGGCCATGCTACTGTAATCCTGTGCTCTGGTTAACATCAGTAATAGGCTTGTGTTTTTATGTAATGTAGCATTAGCACAGACATCCTGCTTCATCTGTTCTTATGTATCGCTAACCTGGTGGGAAGCCATCTGGCTCTCCGGGCTTTTGCTTGGCTCTAAGCCCTCATTTAGTGCTGTCTCAATGGACTCCATCTTTGTAGAGACGGACTGCAGGGCCTCCTGATAATGCTGTTGTCTCTCCAGAGCTTCATAAAGGCTCTTCTGCTTCTCGCTGATCTGCCAATAGATGCATGTGTTAACCGGTGGATTAAGGAAAAGAGATTTAGATTTGGTAATGGGAGATGTTTCGATGGAAACGTACCACGTTCTTCAAGGTCTCCCAGGAGCGCTGAAGGTCGTCCAGGTTGGCCGCCTCCATGGATGGGTCATACAGCTCCTGCAGAGGAGCTCTGCTCAGAGGAGCTCGGCTCGAACCCTACAGGAAATGGCAGATCTTATTAACCACTCCTAACCATCATGGGAATCACAGTTTTCTGTGACCAAACCCAACTACCATTCCTATTATATTCAGCAGATTAGTTACAAATGATTGGTTAAGTTTGAAGTTGGTTAGAAGCTGATCAGGGATCAGTTGGTTAATGGGATATGGTGTGATGAGGTGAGTTAGTAAGGAGTGGAACAGTACTGTGGATACCTGAGAGGAGTCGGCGTTAAGCCCAGGTGAAGGAGATCTACAGGCAGGGGGAGAGGACACCTCACTGTTGGTGCCCTCCTCACCAGACTCCTCTGTTACCGGGGAGAGGAGCGTATGACAACGGCCTGCTGTCATCTGACCGTTTAACAGAGCCAGAGGGAGAGAGAGAAAGCGAGAGAGAGAGATTTAGGAAAACTGAGGAAAAGGAATGACATCAGTGGAAAGACGGAAGAATATAATAAACTTTTCACACTTGATATTTTAAACCAAACAAGTGACGTTCTAAACACTGGATTAATGTAATCCTGGGTTATCTTGTTCAGTGTTTATATTGCTCATATTTAAAACTGGGTTACTAACTTTTCCTAAAGCAGTCAGGAATTCAGCATAAATAAACTTTCAAAGACGCTGGGTTTATATTTATATTTTAAAGTATAATTTAAAATTAGAAACTGATTATAATAGTACAGCAAGCTAAAAACCTTCTAGTCCATCTGTGGATATGGCTGTTGGACATGTTTACCGCTAATGTTTTACCAGAATAAACACTTTCTGCTGCCTGTACATAACTATGGTCTATTACTATTAAAGAGACCCAGAGTTGAGTTTTTAAAGGATCAGGGTTGAGTTTTTGCTGTTAGAATGTTTTAAAAGCTTTTTACTTCCTATTAATCTCACAGAAAGCCATGAATGAGGCTGAAAAACTGAACAAGGTCACATAAAGTCCCGCCACAACACCACAGAATTACTGACAGACCACATTTTGTTTGGAGCAGTCATGACTAAGTCATTTACAGAACTCTCGTCATCATAAAGGAATGGGCCAGGTCAGGAAATGGGGCAGATGATACACACACACACACACACACACACACACACACACACACACACATATAAAAACTGTATGCATGGATCTTCTAGAGAATGGGAGAAGATAATCAGCTTGCTTGAACAAACTAAAGTTCTACAACCTTGAAACTCTCAAACATTAGGCTAAATTTAGGTCTAGCTACAATGACTGCTGAACTACTGGAAAGCAACCCCTCCTTTCTCTGTAAGGCTCCTTTTCTCTCGACGGAAAGCTTGAAATCCACACAGCCTGAGCGTGAGCCAAACTGCGCTCTGCTTGTCGGTGGTTAATGTGGAATCCAGTCCCTGATCTTGAATGTTAAAGCAGCCCTTACTGATGCAACACAGGGCAATGTGGTCCACTGTACCAGACCCAAAACACCTTCAAGATCACAAAACAATGTTGATAAAGTCAAGACCAACTGACACCCTTATCCTGTTTCCTTCATTGTAACTAAAAACAACCAGGACAGCCAATGCAGGGTCACGCATAAAACTCTGAGGTAGAAACAAGAGACCCATAGGATAGAAAATGAAAGAGCAATTAGCAGAAGCCTGCTAGATACTGAAGATCTCACGGTCTGACCACCCAATGCCCCCCCACCCCATACGTGCCAAAGGCCCTAGCATGTGTACGTGTGTAAATCACTCACCATGACAACTGAGGGGTGTGTTGGTGGGTGTTTGGGCAACTCCTCCTCCTCATCCTCCAGCTCTTCCAGGCCGTCCGAGAGGCCATCAACCTCGCTGACCATCAGAAGCATCGTAGCGTGCTTGGCCTTCACAGTCAACATCTTACACTTGGAGTTCAGGGCTGAGATCTGCTCCTGGTAGCCTTTTATCTTCTGGGCCAGTTCCTGTCACATTGACACATTACATGATTATTCCATAGAGATCCATGTTGAAGAGTCAAGTCCATGAAGCAAACAAGCACGTGTGGTTGGAATTAAGTCCCAAAGATGAGAGCAAAATTGGATTCAAGGGTTATTAAAGAGTGTGGCACCGGCGAGCTAAGCTCAGAAATTCTCTCCCTCTCTGTCTGTTTGCAGTAGAAAAAAGGCAAGCAGCCGTTCAGTCAGAGGCATTTTGAGCCCTCAGCCAATCGGATCGCGCTGGGAGCAGGCTGACAAACCATGCACTCAGGCAAAAGCAAAGTTGATTGGCAGAGAGCTCAGCCAACCACCGCGAGCAGGAGGGGCATAAAGTACGGAAGAAACCATAACAGAGCTAAATCACTCCCGCCCCCAACCGGCCAACTCACACTCATACACACAAAGACCCGGGAACAGGAAATGAGCTCATTGAACTCACTTATCCCACCTCCTGTTGACTTAAATTTATTTCCTTCCCCACACTTCCTCCCTTTACGCCAATCCCAAAGCTGTTTTCCTGAAAAAAGAACCGAGTGCAAGCAGAAGAATGAGAGGGGCTGGAGGAGGGGGCTTACAAATTTTGTTGGGCCCCTCCCCCTCGCTCTGACAGTCGTTCTCACACACATACACAGACCAGTCGGCCTCTTATAATGAGGTCACTGGGGATAAACTCCAGCTGCAGTATTTTGCTCTGCAGAGGAAAATAACAATGAATAATAATGCCACAGCCTCAGCTGACCTAAACTCTGCTAATAAAACACTGCTATCAGATTCAGTGCAGATTATTTTTAATGTGTGTGATTTAACCGCCCTTTGCTTTTGAGGTTTGTGTGTTTATTCAAGGGGCAGAAAAGAATTTGTTGTTATTTAGGACAACAGATAGAGGTCAAAGATCGGATCACTACCTTTAAACAACCTTTGAGAACATGTTTGGAATTTATGGCCTCAGTAATTATAACTCAAGATAGCTTGACTAGCAAAACTATGTGTCCAGTGTTTTTATAAAGATTAGTTGTTACTTTGCTTTAGTTAGGTAACCATATTTATTAGATCTCATATGGCAATCCAGCACAGTACCAAAACTATTCCTAAACTGTCCTTTAATAAACTGTCCTATTAATGAGAGAAATGTAACTATTGCACTAAAAGCTTGTTACAAAATCAAACAGCTTGTTTTTATAATTCAAGTTCTGGTTTGTAAAGGCATGTATCAGGTATCAGGCAACTAATAATTCACCACAGAAAACAAATTTCAGTGGGTAGACCTTGGTCATAATATCTTCTACAAAGTGACAGATGAATGTGTGCCAAAATGTTATGGAAGTTGATTGGATGCAAACCTTTAACTTTAAAAATAACAAAAATACTGTAAGATGCTTTTTCTTCCTCTAAAAAGATAATCCCATTTATGTTGCCACCTCTACCGTGAACAATTTTATAATCCACAATTTATTATGCACATTAGCCGCTGTTTTCAAACCATCCTAACCGAACAGACCTTCAAGCCATTTGTTGTGACCCACACTTTAAAAACCACAATTTGATTAAGCATTTTGTATATTTATATAATACACATGTATATATACATACATACATACACTATGTACTATGTATATAGTATAATATATTTGTGAGAGTGCAAAACGGATGTCGGTACCTCATGATGTTGTATCTGCGTTTGAAGCTCCTGTATGTTTCCTGTGGCAACAGGGCGGTCCTGAATGACACGATGTGCTTCTTCAATAAGTCTCTGTAGATTCTTCACTTCCTGTTCATACTGTTCATACTGCACCATGGCCTCCTGAGGGAACGTAACGAGAGACACGAGACGAGACATTGAAACCACAAGCGTCAAGCTCAGATGAATCCTGTGACCTCATTTGTTGTGGGTCTGAACTGTAGTCGTGCAGATTTATTCATCATCATAGCATTTTATTAATTCCCTCAGGTGCATTTGTAATGTTAATCAAGGTTGTATTTTAGATTTAAAAGACCAATTTTAGTCTCTCTCTAATCTTCAGATTAAACCCTTAAAACAGGCTGTTTTGGTAACTGTTCATAGTTAGATACAATATGGGATGTTTGTGCCACTAACATCACCAAACGGACTTGCAAAAAAGGATGGATGTTTTGAAACAAGCTTCCCAAATGCTGCTTGCAATCTCCTATTGGCTGGCCAGACAACAAGTACCTGCCCCCATATTACATCATTGGTTGAGCCAATGTTGCTATATGAGGCTGGTAAAGAAACTACTTTAGTTTCCATAAATAGGCTAGCAAAATGAGAATGTTATGTTATGTCTATGTTGTAACAAATATTAATGCAAGCTAAGAATTGTTTTTGAACAATAAATGAGTGTGTGTGTGTGTACCTGCAGTATATTGCACTGTTGAATGGTGTTGTGTTGGAGTTGACTGCTCTCCTGCTGCAGACTCAGTGCAGTAACACACAGTGGTAATGATGCCATGACCTCCTCTGGCAGCCGGAGGGCGCTCTGACACATCTGCATGGCCTGAACCTGCTGCTTCAAACCCTCCATCTCCGACAGCAGGAGCTGAGGGACAAATATTCACCATTGGTTTGATGTGTTGTGAAGTTCAAAACGGTTCTTTTAAACAATGAAAGTTTATGCATTTCATGCATTTTTTAAAAACAAACTCAAATCACCAACACATTATTTCAGTGTGTTGGTCTCAAGACTCGCCACAACCGGATTATTGAGACGGTGAATTGCGCTCAGATCTGCTCCAACCAGGTGAGTTACAGTAAATGAGGCGAGTCTGAGTAAACGTGACAGTTAGCTGAAGTGATGGTTGAGTTTGTTACTGACTCACCTGTCTCTGAGTCAGCTGCTCCCTGAGGCTGAGGCGGGCCAGATCAGGTGAGACCAATGTCTCCTGAACTCTCTCTATAGACTGATGGAGGCTCTTCACATCACTCTCCAGCCTCCCCAGGTCCTAACACACACAGATATACCACTGTCAGGTCCATAGCAAAGGCAACTTATTTTAAATATTTAAATTCAATACAAATGCAATACACACTTTGTCCATTACAGTGTTGCTGTGTTAGACAGATTGCTTATGCTTTGAGATCTGAGATTGATTACTGAAGCCACACGGTTGACTGACACAAGCATTAGCTCCCATTGTGTCACTT
>JBAJNP010008397.1:0-20350 GCA_036877545.1 Yasuhikotakia modesta
GGATGATGATGGTACATGGGAGGACATAACAAAAGATGAAGAGACTGATGATGTAGGACATGGCAAGGGCATCATGGGATGGGGTGTACCTTGAAAATAAGGAGAAAGGAAACAACATATTGGGAAAAGGAAATAACAGTGAAAAAGGAAATAGCAGTGGAAAAAGGAAACAACATAGTGGAAAAAGGAAAAAACATAGTGGAAAAAGGAAACAACATAGTGGAAAAAGGAAACAACATAGTGGAAAAAGGAAAAAACATAGTGGAAAAAGGAAATAGCAGTGGAAAAAGGAAATAACATAGTGGAAAAAGGAAATAACATAGTTACATAGAGTTTCACATGTTAAATTAACACTATAGTGGCAGTTTTTGGTTCTAAATTATTGGGATCATACCAGTTTATGCAGCAGGCGGTTCCGTACGGTTCAGGTCCAAAACTCCCCCACTGAGCTAGAGGTCCGACAGCAAACACAGATGCGTAGCACCAAACACCAGCCACCATCACACAAGCGTGACTGGATGAGAATTTGTTGCCTGTGCAGGAAAACCCAGCAAACATTTTTAGGTTGTAAGAATGTAAAAAAATGCTTTTCCTGTTTAATTCAGTAGTTTAATATTGTTGTTTTTGCTATTTTGTTCACTTTTTAAGTCAGGTTGTTTATTGTTATTGCAAAGGTACAATAAAAACAAATTTTACCTACAATGATGCTTGCATTGAATTTAAATAAAAAATACAAATAGAATCATTCACAGATATTTATAAATAAATATATAGAGGTATAAATGATGACATAAAAGTGTAAAAGATGATTGCAAAAAAGTACAGCTAAAAAACTATAAAATATTGTGCAGATGTTTTGTAAACGTATATGCAAAAATAAAATATATTCTTTCTGTTTCTACATTCTTTCTGTCTTTCCTTTTTCATACTTCCTTGTTTCTGTCTCTCTTTCCTTGTATTTCAGACTCTTCTTGTATATTAATGGAGCCGACAGGGTCCCATGGTGACGTGAATGTGGCAGATTTCAGAATATTCAGACAGAATCTGGACACTAACAGGTCCAGGGAAGAGAAGAGACCTGACTTCTAACACACCTCAGTTTCAGAAGAAGCACTGAATGTTGCCAGAGATGGTTTATATGGCTACATTCGTAATTGCATTTTGCAATTGCAATGCAAAACAGCTTTATTGTATAAGTGCTCTGAAGTGGTTGTAGAGAAACGACAGTATACCGTAATTTGGGAAGCAGACTTTGAGGCAGCAAACCGACGACAGTGCAGTCAGGTTTGTTAGGCTACATAAACCAAATAAGACCCCACACAGAGCATAGCACAGGCAAACTAGCTCTCCAAACAGCCACCTACAGAGAAGAGAAAAAGCTATTTGACTAAAACATTCAGTTTTCAATATTTTAATTTTATCTTTTTTTCGAAAATGTATATTTAACCATTGTTCTGGCAACCAGTTTCTACACTATACAAGTTCCATGTTTCTTGTAGAACTCATGATCAGATCATTTCAATTATTTATTCTTTTTTTTCCAGCCTGTGTTTTTTTTGCATTTCATACATTTGCAGCATTTTGTACCTGTGTGCGAGGGCAGATGGAATAGCGAGGGGAAACAGTGACAGTGTCATTCCAAGATCACTCACAGAGAGATTCACCACGAAAAACTCTGCTGGCTTTAAACACGACCTCTTCCGGTAAGCTACAAACAACAGCATTCCGTTTCCCAGGAGTGACAGCACACCTGTGGCAGAAAGAGAGATCTATCCATCCACTCACATCAGTCGGCTATCTCTTCATCTTTTCATCAGAGCGCTTAACCTGTGAAGCTGTTTTCAAAATGTGCCCCTGACACTTTAAATTATACTGCTGTCACTTTAAGATAAAGGCTTAGACATGCTAAACAAACTATCCTGAGTCTGTTTCAGTTAGTCTACAGAAAAAAACATTTGTTCTTTTAAGAAGCGGAGGTTGAAGATAACTTTAAACTATTATTAAGCAGACTAGAACAACAAAATAGAACCATATTAAACAGCTTAGTAGTTGTAGTTATTTGTACAGTTGGAATAAAATATTCACTTACAAAAATAAGTTGGAAGTACCAAGGTTTTGAAGCATTGATTACCTTTAAAACAACTACAATTTTACTACAAATACCATGGCTAAACTTTATTTACTCATAGCAAAACCATTCATTTGCGATGATCATTGTTTAACTGTACTAACCATGTTTTTTGTGGTTTAAACTGTTGTAAAACCATGATTAATTTCGTAAGGACTTGTAAATCATTTTTCCTGTGTTAAAGTCTTTCCTTCAGGGATTGCAGTGAAAATGACAAGGATATAATTACTTACTCCAATCAAAACACAATTCATTGATTTAATAAAATATTGAGAGGTTGTAAAAACAAGCACTCTGGAGTTACAACAACACTGTGAACTTCTGCAATAATTCCATCTGGATGTTTAAACGGAAAACAGATCTAATCCGATAGCTTTCCGAAATCCAAATGTTATTTCCTGCGACGCTGCTTCATTAATTACGGATTCAGTTGAGTGACTCCAGTCATTTTCTCAGGCTCATTGCATTTACAGACATCTTATGTAAATTGATCTTATAATACCTTCATTTCATTAATGTCAGGATGAGTCAACCTGGCTGGACACTGGCAGGCAGGGTCATTTTTTTAGATAAACTTAAATGAACAATTTCACCTCTGAATTATTCATAAGCAACTGCAATGCATGTGGCATTGATGGAATTATTATTATATTAAAGCAGATACTTACAAAATACTGAATACAGTGACCCCATGAGGACATCATGCTGTCTGGAGATGGTGGACACAAACAGGGCTGTTTTTGACACATTGCCCATCTGCAGGGAGAGAGAGCAGAGCTGGTTGTCAGATACACTTGAAAAAGAACTTAAAATGTAGTTTTTTTCTCAGAGGTTTTTGACTCTAGGATGTGAGGTCAAGACATGGTTGATGATGTCCACTGTGTCTTTGATATATAAACTGTGTGCATTTAACCTTCTGAATGTAAAACTCTCATCACTGATATGAAAATGCTCTTGACACAAACATTTCTGGAATCCAGATTAGACGCTATGACTCGGGTTCGAGCAACAGTTTGATTAATCCGGCTGAGCTTAGACAGATAAAATGACGCGGTGAAACATTTGACACCTCCGGGGAATGTTTTCATTAATCGGGCTATGAATAGGTCAGACTTATAAACTTCTTGAAGAATTTGCTGAGTTGCTGCCTGGTACGTAACGAAAATCCTCTTTGAGCTCTCAAGAACTTCAGAGTTGAGAAATTTGTGTGTAGTTATTTATATTTGTGGGAAATGTACAAAGTTTTAATGGACTTTTATAGACTTATGGTTTTATAGTGTTTATAGACATTGCAGAGACTTTAGATAGTTGTTATTTGTTTGGTGAAATATGAAAAACACATTCAGTTTCATACATTCATACAACCCACTGATTTGACTTCACAAATATAGAGAAAATCATTAATGCATTTCTCATGTTAATTTTCGTGTTAGTTTAGTGTTTATTGCATTTGTAGTATGCTGGACCAAAATGATGCTGGACTCTCTCTCTCTCTCTCTCTCTCTCTCTCTCTCAATCACTCATTTAGACTGTAGTCGGTGAGTGAGACCAAACTAGCAAAATGTGGTTGATTTGACTTTTACAGGCATGAACATTATAGTGGTAAGTGTTTCATATATGCCCCACAATTCTGCAGAGTATCAAAATGTCAGTCTTCCACCTCATTATCTGTGCATAGTATCTGATCTGAACCGGTGGATCCATTTGATTTCAGACTGTAGAATATAACCCAGCTGCCTTTTACATTCAGCCATTATTATTTTTCTCCTCGTGTTAACGGTGTCGTTGGGGAAATCTTTGATGCATTGAAACTGACATCTTTTTGAATTCACCTGCAGGCGATGTTTAAACTCTTACATTCCTTTTGTAAAAACTGTTGCTGTGTTATTTATGAACTCCTCCTTTTCTTTTTCTGTCCTCCTCCTTTTGATTGTAATTATTTATCTCCTGCAGCATCACTTGGATGCAGGCTCACGGTTCGAGGGTGACGCTTTTAGTCGGGTTTTTTAAATAGCTGAACTAACTGTGGCGTTTTAATCTGTTATTTTTACATGTTATTTTAATATTCCTGGTATTTCAGCAGTTTAATTTGGTGTCACAATACAAACACACAGCAGCCTTAGCCAGCGACCCAGCTAACAATGTTAGGCTGTAAGAACGTTCCTGTAACATTTCCATTAAGTAACAAAAATGTTAAAAATGTTATTTAGTTATAAAAACAATAAAACATCCAGTTTTGTAATAGCGATATTGTTAGTTATAGGAATGTCATTCAAACTTTTATATTATGTAATGTTTTAAAAATGTTTCACCAGCAACTTATAGAAATAATGTTTTGATAGGTTCTATTAATGTTACTGCAAGAATATTTTTAATAAGTTTTTAAAGGACCTTTTAGAGAACGTTAGCTAATGTTCTGAGACTCATTGTAGCATTACCAGAAAAACTGTTTGTCTTTACCAGTCAGGTTTTGCTGGTAAACAGCATAACCAACACCAAACCAGCATTAACCAGTCAGTTCCAGTCTTCTTTTCCTCCCTGACTTTGATCAATTTACGTTCCCCCTCATTTTTCTCTTAATAACATTTCCACTTTTCCTCTCACTTTCACTGACCAACTGCCTCATAGACACAAACGCTACATCAAACAGCACACAATGTCTTTGATGAGGTTCTCTCTGCAAAGACAAACTCTAGTGAAGCAGAACACACTCCAAAACACAAAAAACATCATGACTGCTTCTCCTAAATAATCTTGCCTTTGAGAGACGCCTGTTCTCTGAATGCTGACAAAGACTTTCCGCCTGCAAGTTATTGTACAAAACTAACAATATTAGAAGTGTCACAGTGATAGTTTCAGCGGACCAGCTAAACCACAAGCCCAGATTAATAAATTGTTCTTTATGATTTATGTTTTGTTTAATTTGGGTTCTTTAAATCTAGGGTTAGGGTTGTTTATAAACAGCACAGTATCTTTGCAACAACATTTATCATCTACCTGCATCTACAATGTTTTTACATTTATGCATTTGGCAGACGCTGTTATCCAAAGCGACTTGCAGTGCATTAAAGCTGTATTTGATTAAAAGGTGTGTTTCCCTGGGAATCAAACCCACAACTTTTTACTGCTAACGCAATGTGCTATCAGTTAAGCTACAGAATCATTTACAATCAAATCTACACAGATTTAACAGCATTTGTAGCATGTTACATCAGCAAACATTTTTTTGCAAGAAATAATGTTCGTAAATGATGAGTAAGTATAGGCTGCTGTGTGTGTGTGTGTGTGTGTGTGTGTGTGTGTGCACGTGTGTGTGTGCACGTGTGTTTGTGTGCATCAAAGCCACCGTGATGTAATCCATCATCAGTCCTCCACTGTCAGAACTTCAGTGTTAATAAAAACTACTTTCACCCTTTTATTAGCATACACACAGTAACCCAAGCTGAGCCCCTTACATTACTAATGTAATGTGTGATGAAAACAACAATAACATTACATCATGATATTAGTTCTATTCCCCAGTTCACCCTCATAACATACCCCAGACATGACTTACCTTCCAGGGAAAAGTATGCACTCATCCACCCTCATGGAGCCCCGGTACAATCCACAGTACAGCAACACACACACACACAGGAGGAAGACAATAAGAGAGAGACTGAAAGAGGTGTGTCCTCAAATTGAGAGAGCGAGAGATCTGGTGCTCAGTGCTAGAAGATCTGCAGGCGTCTATCCGTACCTCTGCTCACACACACACACAAACGCACACACTCACACGTATTTACAGAGATGAGTGACTCTGATGAGTCCACTTTAGACACAGATAATGAGAGTTCTCACATACACAGACACACACATACACACACACACACACAAGTGCAACTTCAGAATTGATCAGATATGTAACATATAAGATCATATAAGAAGTGACATAATCTAGGCAGTGAGTCAGAGAGCCACAGTCTCTCAGACAAAACTCCGTCTGTCTCTCTCTGTCTGTCTCCTATTGTCTTTGTTTTGTGAACCTACTGCAATGAACAAGCAACACTATATTAGGTAAGTACATGCAGTTGTTGCCATAAGTACCTTTACATTCAAATGTATAACCTAATGTTGATTCTGACATATTGAATAAATAAAATAATTAACTTTAAAAATTCCTGCATATCCTGTCTATTTGTAAACAGGACCCTGTGTGTGTGTGTGTGTGTGTGTGTGTGTGTGTGTGCGTGTGTGTGAATTATGCAATAAAACCTACTGAGTGAACAATTCCACTTTGAATATTGACTTGAATATTGTTTTGAGTATTGAATATTGAGTATTGTTTTATCCAGGTATTTAAAGCACCAGACAGAGACATTTCCCGTCGCTTGCAAAATCTTCAGTGATGCGATTAGCTTCCGGAAAAGCATTGTTCATCAAGACAATTCAAAAACTGTTCTGGAATTCTTTTGATCTGACGTTCAAGACGTGCTTCAAAGCAATCCTCCTCCAAGTATCACATGCATTTTTAATAGAATCTTAAAATGCAAGGGATTACAGCTAGAAACAGTCACCTATGATAAGCCGCTTTAGATGAGAAGATTGTATTGAGGGAAATGATACACATTATATCATAACTCCATAAATCTTCACATACGGATGAACAAAACTTTTGGGATTAGGCTTAGAATAACCGAAGGATATTTTTAATATTTAAATCCTTTTAAAACATTTTAATATTCGTTTTAGACCACAAATCCAAAGCAGTTTCAAAACCATCATTTAACAATTTATCTCATCAAATGTTTTTCCCAAAATCTACAGTTAAGATATTTCCATTGTGTCAAAGCACTAAACAACTAGAATCGGGTCTAAATTAAATCAGACAAACAATAAATATGGAGGCATTTTCTGAACAGGACATGTTACAAACATCTAACATCACTTGAGAGACTAACATATTAGGTCTTATATTATTTATTGGCTATAAGGATCTGACATGAGTATAAATCTTGACTTGTTTAACTATTATTTTGCCAAATGTATGTAAATGTTAAGATTTAAGGGCGTTTGAGAGAGTCTGGTATCACACTATCACATCTGCCCATGATGCTCTTCACTTCATCAAGCTGAACCCCTGGGTGACTCACTGCTGTGACACCAGCAACACACGTAATATCCACCACAATTACTGGATGATGGTGGAAGGGCTCATCACAAACAATGATGAAATCACTTACTGTGTCTCTGTTTCCTCCCGTCTGTGCAATAA
The DNA here is from genome assembly GCA_036877545.1 of Yasuhikotakia modesta. Classification (NCBI taxonomy): domain Eukaryota; kingdom Metazoa; phylum Chordata; class Actinopteri; order Cypriniformes; family Botiidae; genus Yasuhikotakia; species Yasuhikotakia modesta. The sequence continues at coordinate 7,383 of JBAJNP010008397.1, forward strand.
CACCTCAGCAATGTACTAGTTCACAACACTGAGTGCTTCATTTCAAATGCCTTTATTTAATTTATAGTAAATGTGCATGTATTGCTTTATATAGTTGCATGTAAATGTCACATATTGTGGACGCTGTTATCTGTTGTTGCCTCTGATGATGTTAAATGTTTTTCAGGTCCTCAAAGAATGTATGTTATTTGTAAAAACAACATTAACATCAGTTAAAAGCTGATTTAATTTATTACCAAAGATGAAGGAAGAATATTTGAGTAAAACTGTTCTAAGAACAGTCAGGTATCAGTATGAGGTTTGTAAGCATTTTTCACCCTAAACAAACTCCTAAAATGCTGTATTTGAATTATTTGATAAAATGGCTCCAGAACTTATTATTTTATTATTTATTCTGGAGATTTCTGGATCCAAAATATCATTCCAGCATGTCAATTGTATTATCCTGGTGTAAATATAAATCATAACTGAAGAGTATTGAACTTTTGTTCTGTGAAGTTTGTGGATCATTTGAACTTTCCCAGCATAGATATTGGATGGAATTCATAGATCAGAGGTTGCACAAAACTACTTGTGAGAAGTCTTTCATATGTAAACAGCATTTATCTTTGTCCCTCTATGTGGTGTTATAATACCTGAGGCTGTGGAGGCCAGCTGGCCCTCTCAGTTACCCAAAATCAGCTTTTTTAAATCAGCGTTTTCAATTGACTGAAGGAGATTGCTGCCCCCTGTTTGTTTACCCACCATGAAGCTGGTTCAAGCTTCCATGAAGCTGCACTGGAAAGCAAAACAAAACTACAAACACACATGCTTCAGATTGTAACAGCGATTCACCTCCCACTGTGTGTGACATAAACAACAATATTGGCTGCTACGTGAGTTTGTCGATAATTACTGGAAAAAATAATGGTGTTTCATTTCTACAGGAAACAAAAAATGATTTTTGACGTAAGTTAACCAGGCATCTAACAAACCCCTCAGCGTGACATCAGAGTGTCACAATAAATTTTTAGAGTTTATTTCCTGTGTTTACTCAGACTTCTTTCTTTGAGTTAGTATGGCATATATGTGTTTTATCACTCCTTCTAAGTCATAGCAACAGCTCAGGTTAAAAGTTCAGAAACCTTTGCAATGTTCTCAGAGCAAAACTATGTTTATAATCTTTTGACCAAATATTCTGACAGCTCTGTGTTCGTTTCATGTTTTTAAATAACAGTATTTTACAGCTCTGACCTGATGCTCCTTTGTTCTCTGAAGTGTAAAAATGATTTTTATTGACAAGAGTTTTACTGTTGAATGAAAGCAGAAATAGCTGCTGTCTGAAGTTATTTAACAAAGAGTTTCTCGGTGTGGATTGTCTGTTCTTTTCACCAGCACCGTCTCAACAGAACAAACCTAGAGAAGACATAAGTGGGTTCAAATGCTGACTGATGCTGGGTTTTTTTTGTAAATTATGGGTTTTTGAGAACTTTTTTAATGGGTTTTGAGTTAAAAAGCTTTAATAACTTATGTTAACACATTTTTCTTATATTACTAGTTAATAGAAATAAACAGTAAATATTAGCATTGTTATTCCAGCAAACAAAATCCATCAACCACAGCTATAAAGACAGGATCGCTGTAGGTTTATAATGAAACATTCAGGAATGTTCTGTCAATGTTCAATCTGACACTTAATTCAATCCAGTCATGATTTAAGCAGTTAAAAATTAGATTTAGTCCATGACATTATCTTTGTTTAGAGCTCTGCTTAAGCAGTGCAGGATGTGGATATTTGTACATCAGTGGCTTGGCAAGCATTTGAAATGTATTTGCGTGGACACAATACAAGAGTGAATTGAATAGACTCATTATCTCGCTAATCTAATTAATGTCAATGTGCAAGTGAGCAAAAATAGAAAAGCAGAAGACCAGTAGATGGATTTTGTCTGCCCTGAGTTCACTGAAGATGTTTGGATATGATGACATGACTCCCTATTTGTTTTTCAACTGTAGTGTTAGAGAATCTGAGAGATAATATGTGAAACTTGATGCTAGTTAATCTCATATCTGGTCTTTTAAGTTCATTCCAAAGCCTTTCCGATAAAACAATGAATAAACATGTAATTCATGTGAATGTAAGACCCTCATTAAAACTCTTTTATCTTTGCCCACTCTCATAAAAATCCTTTTCTCTCTTCCTCTTTTATATTTTCTCTGTCTCTTTTCCTCTTYTCCTCTTTCTTTCTCTTTTCCTCTGTTTCCCTCGTCTGTTTCCCACTCCTCCCTTTTTTCTCATCTTTCTCTTTCAATATATTAGTTTTTGTAAGTTCTCACCATCTCTTTAATGGATGATTACATTACAGGAACAGTGACTGTAAGTACATCTGGCTGTGGGCTGGAGGCTTTAATTGGAAATGTCTGCTTTTGTCTAGTCGCGTGTCATCAAAGGGAACATGGGAAGATCTAATTCTACCCAAACGCAGAGCTGTGGGTTTACTGTACAACAGGTAGGAATAATTCTGGGTCCTCTTAGCAATTCAAGTAGTATTGATTGTGACCATTTACAAATACCTGTGCCTCTCTAAAACACAGCCCTGTAGTGTTACTATATAAATGCTGTCGTTTTATTCCAGTCATGTGACTTTTATCTGTAAATGTGTTGTCATTGTAATTTATATCTTAAGTGACAAACAGAGATCTGGAACGTCTTGTGTTCCATTTGACATCTTCATGAATTAAATTAGTTTGAAAATACCAGCATTCAAACCTGTTTAGTGACGCTGATTCAAACGCAAACTAGACTGGATGAAAACGTTAAAGGCATCAGTGTTGTGTAAACTGTGACAGAAATGACGAGAGTGGGAGGAGAAAGCAAAAAGCAAGAGACTGACAGCTATGGAGGTGAAGAGATGAGTTGTGATAAACAGAAGGAAAGATGAAAAGATTCAGGAGGTGGGAAGCAGGAGGTGAGATGTTTGGAGACAGAGATGTGTATGTTTTGCTGTACAATTTACAATGCCTTCATTTTGTTCTCGATCTCTCATATATTTTATTCAGCTAGAAGGGAATGATCATGTTGGCTAACTTTCTCTAGACATTCTGTCACAATTATCTATAAAATGTTTGAAATAACTAAAAAATGTTATGAGGTTGTAGTGGAATGTTTTTGTTACGAATGAGAACGTTCATATAACATACATTATACATAGCAAACGTTACATAACAGACATTATTATAGCAAACATTGTTTGATGGGTACACATTAAAATGAACCACACATGTTGCATTCTCCCATCGGCAGATTTTCACACTTCAGTTCCAGGTTCCTGAACCGGGTTCCTGCAGAAGTGGGTCGGGTCAGTACTTCAAGGGGAGCCCCCCTGCTGGAAGAGGTCTAGTTGTATGCATCTACTTGTTTTGTACTATGGTTTCGTAATAATTACCTATATGAATTACTGTATGTAGTGATGCACTCTAACCAAGTGCTTGAAGTGGAAGTATACAAACAGTTAGGGAAGTAATGAAAATAACGATAATGCTGTTAAACCAATTATTTTGCCCTTTGGCCCCAGACAAAGGTTGAGTAAATAAAACACTCAACATGGTTACAGCAGTAAATACTAAGGAGAAAATGCATATTTGGCCAGAGTGAGATGAAATTTGTCTGCCATCTTGCGGATCTGGACGCACAGCGCATTCAACAATGATTTTTGAGGAAAATAACGTTTGTTTGCCTCGGACTACATTTCCCAGCATTCTTAGCTACGCGCTGCCGTAAACGACACGCCCAGTCGCAGCGCTGAATGGTGACGTTTGCAAATGTGATGTTTGTGCTTTGTGGCTAATGGGAGCGTCACGCTATCAAACAACAAAATACAGACCCAGTTGTGAAGAATTGTCGATGTTGGGATATTAAAAAGAGGAGAAGGCGCTTCTGTTTAGGATTTACGCTCACTGGCTTCAAACAAGATTTTGGAGGCCTGTTTTAAGAGGAAATCTCCGGACTGCCCTGCGACTCCAGGCCGGTGTAAGAGGACATGCCACGGGGGAGAGCTGCCTTCATATCTCATGTCCTTCCTTGTGTTGCATGTAAAACAAACCGCAAGTGCCTAAACTAAAAACAAAATACTTTTATAAAGAAGGATGCTATTCAATTGCAGATCGAGCAGATGAGGTTTATGAGTATTAGCAGATGTTAGTTGGCTCTGCTAGGCAGGTAGAATAGATCAGGTGGTGCTAGTTGGTAAGAGTAAGTGGTAAGTTAGTATATAAACTCAGAAACGGGACAACAGGGAGTTAATTGTAATAATGTTTATTCTGTAATGTCACAGCTATATTTAGACAGAGAGTAATCAGTCATAAGTTATAAAGCCTTAGTATTTAAAGTCAAGACCAAACTGTATGTATTATTTTCCTATAATTCTAGTCTATCAGTTTACTAGAAAAAAGACTACAAGTAGATAAAGGATTCCTTGCTTTTTTAAAGAAATCTAGTTATCTCTATGTAAGTATTGAAATCATCAGACCAGCTTGTGATTTGATCTTAATTATATATTCCATCCCAGCGTTACGCCATTTTCCTGGAGTTATTGACCATGTCATAGAGACTCTGTTGAACAGGTCATTCAACTGTTGCTTGTTGATGTCTGGGTTTTGTCTTATGGTTGTGTCCCTGACACCAACAATTTCATAGACTGACTGGCTCCGACATCCTTCAGAATGAACCGATACCTGCCTGTGGCACGGCAGCACTTTCTGAGTGCTCTGGCGAGCACAAGTGTAGTCGTGAAGTCCATCTGTGCCACGGTGATTCTTCTCTACCTTCTCTCCTGGGCTACTAACACGCCGTACCTGCTTGGTGTCACCCCTGGCTTCCTTTTCCCACCTAACTTCTGGATTTGGACGCTTCTGACCCATTCGGTTGTGGAGCAGAACATTTTTGGCGCGGTGGTGAATGTTGCCACTGTGATGGTTGCCGGGCGGCTGTTGGAGCCACTGTGGGGAGCCCTGGAGCTGCTGATTTTCTTCACCGTGGTGAATGTAGCAGCCGGTCTTCTCTCTGGACTCTCTTACCTTTTCACCTATGCCGCAACCTTTGACCTGGACTACCTGTTTTCTGTGCGGGTGTATGGTGCACCTGCCTTTCTCGGGGGTGTTCTTGTAGCACTGAAGCAGACTGCAGGTGACACCACAGTGCTGAGGGTACCACAGGTACGCTTAAAAGCCGCACCAGCGCTAGCTCTCCTGGTGCTAGCTGTCCTCCGACTAGCGGGACTGCTGGACACTTCAGCACCATTAGCCGCATGCGGGTACGGCGCCCTGTCTGGGTGGGTATACCTGCGCTTCTACCAGAGGCACCCCAGAGGGCGTGGAGACATGTCAGACCACTTTGCCTTTGCCTCATTCTTCCCTGAGACCCTGCAGCCAGTCGTAGGGTTTGGAGCTGGGCTTGTGCATGCCGCTTTGGTAAAGATCAAAGTTTGTCGTAAGATGGTGAAGCGATATGATGTTGGGGCTCCGTCGTCCATTACCATCAGTCTGCCAGGCACAGACCCTCAAGATGCGGAGAGAAGAAGGTAAGAAGATTGTTATAATTTGTTTAAAGTAAATCAGCTTGAAGTAAATCTAATAGTTTTAAGTTTTGATGTATCCATATTTATATACTTGTATGTTTCCACAGACAACTGGCATTAAAGGCACTTAATGAGCGTCTGAAGCGTGTAGAGGACCAGTCAGCCTGGCCAAGCATGGAGGATGAGGAGGACGATGAAGATGAGGAGGTGCGGACAGACACTCCTCTCCTTTCAACCCGTGAGACTTTGTCACCAGCACCCAGCTCCAGTCAAAATCCCACAGGAAAACAGGAGTCCAGCATCATAAGTTTTGAAGATGCTCCGATCCGTTCCTAACATACCCACAATCCTCCTTTTGTCCTGCAGAGTAAAATTTACTTTTACAGTCACATTGTGGTACTGGAGATGCACACGCATTATCCCAGTAATGTTTTACATACGCAAACAAGAGGAATGAAACTTGTTTTTGGAAATGTTTTACAAAGACATCTGCACTGATTTACAGCTGTACAAAACACCCTGCATTGATAAATAACATATGCAGTACTTTTTGCTTTTGTCAAAATAACCTGTTCTTTCCCTGTGGCCTCTTGTGTAACAGATGTGGCTTTTCTGAATAAATGGCTAATGGGATTGAAACTGTTTTTAAATTTGTCAGACTTACAAAATGTTTATGGGTAACCCTGTTGCCTCCTTTATTTTTGTGTTTTGGTATTTTCACGCCTTGCATCAGGATTAAGGCAAAATTCCTGATGTTGAAGGTGGAATGAAACTTTTTGCTGCTTGGTGATATAGTAGCATCACGGAATACTTGGAAGAGCATCTGGAAAACCAAGGGGTTGGATTGCCAAAAGAGAAGAATGTTTATGCAAATTTTTGGGACTTTTCAAAGAACACATGATCAAAGATTGTGCCTAATTGATCAGAATATGGGCCGGTGATTCCTGTTTTAAATAAAGTTTGTTATATATGGGGACATAGAGAGGTGGTCATTTCAAATGATATATTTTGTTCACAATAGATTAAAGTCATAATAGCAATACAGAATGTAATTCCTCTATTGTATTATTTTCTCATCTGTATTTAATGACTTGTCTCTAGATGTTGGCTTTAATAAGGGTATTGCACTCAAATGATAAGCTTGCATAATGGACTTGTTTTTATAAAACATTGTCTACACTGTGTGGCTTGAGTTGTGTTGAATGCAGGTTCTAAAAATTAACGTTTTTTGGGGGGATGAATTTCTCCTTTTACTTTGGGGTTTTAGCAATTGTTGATCTATTTTCTTAGGATTTCTACTGTAGGTGTCAGCCTTGATGTTTTGTTGCCCCTGTCATTCTCTGTTCAGGTTTCTGACTAAATTTCTGATCACCTTCCATCTGTAATAAAGGCTGAATGAAAAGCTTCAGTTTCATTTTATAAATGGCAGAAAATAGGTTTCAGAAAACCTAGCCATGTGGTAAGCAAGGCTACAAACCACCTGTCCAAAAACTAGTAGCCCCTAAAATTATATGTGTGTGTGTGTGTGAATTTATTTCTCTTTTATAAATAAGCCATATGTACTTTAAATGTAATAAAGCTGTAATGTTTTGCATAAGTAATAAGTAGCTGGGTGAGAGTAGTTTAACTACGTATAACTAAGCAGACAATTGCAAAATGTTAACTAAATACTAACTAAATGCTTAATTTAACACCAGCATGACTGTAAATAATGTCAACGAGTCGAAATCTCAAATCTACAGTTTCAGGGGGGCTCGTTTAACAGGTGGTTTATGTCGGTCATTGAAAGTGTAATGTGGCCCTGCAACCGATAGATGGCGCCACAAACACAACATTAATGTAATTCACTTACACTGGCTGGTACGCCCGACAAACTTATTAAATCTTTCTGTCTGTACATGTTAAAGTTTTTTCCTTAATTGTTTAGACTACAGCTTTTTGGACTTTATTTATTGGTACTTTAACTTGTGTTTGGAGGTGTGTTTATAGGCTGGAAAAAATGTTTCCCTTGAATAACATATTTTTGGCTCCATCACTGACACGTACCCTATATTTATATATATATATTATATATGTATAACTTCGTGACACAAACTGCTTTGTTAACATGGTCGGTTTTTAATAATGATTCATTTACCCACCGCCAATGAACCGATTTAAACGTGATCGCGCAGGCGTGGCTCAAGCTCGCTCCCGCCACCCTTCCCCCTACACGATGCCCGCGCATTGCTCGCGCTCGTGACGGTTTATTGTATCGGACACAAGAGGCGACGGAGCTCTTCGGTTGGGTCAAAAACAACGGCTAGCCACCCAAACAGCAAGTAAGACCACTTTATATTTACCTATCCGTGTTTAACGACGTACCATTAACTTAAAGACGCGAAATTCACCGGGAAATGGTTGTTTTTAAACTACTTTGTTGTACTGGAGGAGTTAAACCAAACCGACTGACCGAACGCCGCTTCCGCAAGCAGCCGCCGGCCGGGAGTGAAACATCAGCCTCCGTCTCCAGATTATTTATCCCGATTAAACGGGTTTCCAGACGTGGATATTCGCTAGGATCCGTGAAGACCGCGGTGAACTTCACGTGCCAGCGTTTCCGCCGTGCATTTGATCGGTTTGCCGGTAGTCGTATGTGACAGGAGAGATTTGTCTTTGTGTTGCTTTAAAGCTGGACCCAGACACGCGCATAATCTCAGATTTAACGATTTAATTTACGTGTAATGTCACTATATTCTTCTGCGACAGTATTTCTTATAGGTAACATATATAATCGTTTAAACGTAGATGTAAAATGAGTAAACCGGGATGCAAATATGATTAATTATTATTATTATTATTAATGTTTTATTTGCATCGTCAATTGTCGTGTTTATGATCGATTTATACGTTTCCATTGGCTGTTTGTTGTTGTAATATCGTGTTTTATTTTGTATTACAAAGACTTTAATCCCTTTATTTAGTTTGTTTCGTCTGAAGTGTTATAATTCAGTAAATATTGTGTTCATGTATTGTAATCTTACAGACATATTTCAGGTCTGTTGAAATGATACGTTTTACATGATCTAACAATACAAACCAGCCAAAGTGAATTACCTACGTTTCATACATTCAGTTAGTTATAGCTCACTAACTCATGTATAAAATTGCCCCATGTACCCCAGGTATCATTGCAGGTATCAGTCTGCTGTTTCTACAGATTTATAATCCCATAATTTGTTATAATGCTCTCATTAAGCCAACAGGTGCCACCCGGACTAACCTGTGTGATTCTGAATACATCGATAACCTTTAAATGATCATACAAAATAAAGTTTCCAAGACATGTGCAGGAATTTGGATTTGTCTGAAGGCTCATTTGTTGTGATTTTTCTGGTCCTACTTAAATGTCATGTGACCGTAGGTAAATCTGTTGTGCTATAAGATAGACCTAAAGTCTGTTTTAGACCTAAAAGTACCTTTTCTGGTAAGGCTTTGCCTCTAATTTTGTGTGTGTGTTACTGTTTAATCTACTGTCCATCTCAATGACTCTCATCGCCACAGGGCCTTCAAAAGACATCAGGCCCTGTTAACAGACACTTCAAGATCTGCTTCTATTTAAATGGCTGTTCAGGATTGAAAAAAAGTGGCATATTGAACCAACTTTGTTAAAGGAGTCAGCTAAGGACTCTTAAGTTTCTAAACCCTGTGCTGTTGACCACAGGGGTCAGTTGCTAAAGTTGTACTTGTGTGCTAAAGACATCATACCTTGCAGGAAATGACTGAAAATTGACAGATGGAATCTGTTTCCTCACTGTGTGTTGTAACCATAGTGACTAACTCTGGTAAGAGTGTAAGATAAATGAGAGTGTTTAACCACGCATGTGTCTGTGTGTTTCTTTACAGGTATGGCAGCAATTCGCAAAAAGCTGGTGATTGTAGGAGATGGAGCGTGTGGTAAAACCTGTTTGCTAATCGTGTTCAGTAAAGACCAGTTTCCAGAGGTCTACGTTCCCACCGTGTTTGAGAACTATGTGGCAGACATCGAGGTTGATAGCAAACAGGTAAACAAACCAATGACATGGCGAAACATCTGGCTAATGAACAGTACATGTGGAAATAAATCCCATTGGTTCTGCTTTGAGCTGTTTTGTAACTATTTTATTTGTCAAAAACATTCACAGATCACATTGCATCTAAGGTGATTTTATGTTGATTAAAGTGTCTGTAAGGTTAAATAAAGAATCTGGTACATAGAATGTGATTTGTGATGTGATGAAAGATTTGTCATTTAAGGTGCGTATATGAAACCCAAAACCCAGTTTAAATGGCTAAATATTTGATTTGGCTTTAATATGAATTTATTGGCCTGATTCACTTTCCTTATTCAGCTTTAACATCTGTCCACCGTCCTCCTTTAAACCAGATCATAGGTTTAAAACCAGTCCAAAGATATTTTAACGGAGGGGCTTGATACTGAACTATGGTGGAGTTTGTGTCATTGTGAACATGTATGTGAATAACGTGTCCCTGTTATATGATAGGTGGAACTCGCGTTGTGGGATACTGCAGGACAAGAGGACTATGACAGGCTCCGTCCTCTTTCGTACCCAGACACTGATGTAATCCTTATGTGCTTCTCTATTGACAGTCCTGACAGTTTAGGTAAGAATATGTTGTCCTATCTTCAGTATGTCAGTGAACAAACACACACAGAACTGCAATGTACTGCAATTGACCTCCAGTAAAGATTAAAACTTTCTATATCTTTGTATAGAGAATATTCCAGAGAAATGGACACCCGAGGTTAAACACTTTTGTCCCAATGTTCCCATCATTCTTGTGGGCAACAAAAAGGACCTGCGTAATGATGAACACACACGCAGGGAGCTGACCAAGATGAAGCAGGTAAACTTGCACAGCGCTGTTGAGAAATGTTGCCATATTTACAGCTGGATGTTTGGAAGTTATTGTGAGAATTGTAAGAATTGTGAGTTTCCAATTCACTCACTCTTAACCTTTTTGATTGTCCAATAGGAACCTGTTAAGGCAGAGGAAGGGAGAGACATGGCCAATCGGATTGGAGCGTTCGGCTATATGGAGTGCTCAGCCAAAACAAAAGATGGCGTTCGGGAGGTGTTTGAAATGGCCACCAGAGCGGCTCTGCAGGCACGCAGGGGAAAGAAGAACGGCAAATGTCTTCTGTTGTGAATTCTCTGCGTTGGACTTTATGCCTGTCCCGGGGCTCCAAAAGAGGGGCGCACTCCTATTTACTCAGTCATACACCCCCCTCACACTCGCCAAACGCTTCGGGAAAGAAATCCCAGGAAAAGGCTTTGTTTGTGTTTTTCCTTTTGTTCGTATATTTTTAGTCATGGAGATGTTTATCAGTATTTAAAAGAACTTGGAGAAATGGGACCTTTATGACGCTTTACCTGAAATTGTGGTATCCTTCAAGCTTGCCCATCTGCCAAATGCTGTAATGTGACCCCGTGGGCAGATTGGAAAGGTGTGATTGTGTTAACTGCCAGTCAATATCTCAGCCCGTTCCTGATATGCTGGGCTTTTATTCTGCAACATAAAACAGGGCTGACTCATTGTTTATGTACGTGTAAATCATTTTAAGGTTTCCTTTTAGACCGGGACAAGATCAGGATTTCAGAACAAAAGTACAAGCAAAAAAAGGGCACTGGGCGGGTGGGTTATGTATACATACCTGTACATATGAACGTGTGTATATGTTTACACACAATCAGGACTGGAAACTGTATTTGTAAACTAGACTTGGTAAACTTATGTAATAAAATGTTCTATACAGAGCAACCCATGTGTTTGTGTGTGTGTGGTTATCAGATGCAGAGAATAAGATTGTTTAGACCTTCAGAAACCAGTGAAATGTTTGTTTTCCATACCTGTTTGTTGAAGGTTGAAAAAGCTATAGGCAAAGTATTTATATTGCACACCGCAGCACCATTATATGTGTGGTTGTGGAAAATGTACATCATCTGCATGCACGAAAGAGCAAATATCACAATATGCATTAAACATCATACTAGCCCTCCATTCGTAGCTATAGAAACTAGTGTATGTGGTTTATGTCTGTTACTTGCAAAGGAAATGATGTTCCTGGTGTGGGCGTTGCACCATTTGCATATTTCAGACGTGCAGCCAACTTTCATACACAAAAGAAAACTGGTAACATAAGATTTCACGGCATGAACCCGGGGATGGACGCAGAAATGATACGACAGCAACGGAATGGAAAAAATGGAGAAGTGTAATAAAGTTGGAAGGACTGAGTTGGACTTTTTATGTAATGTAAGGGAAGTTTGTTCTGTATTTGGACCGCTTCTCCACTCACCCAGACTGGTTCATACAGAGATTTAATACAGTTTATGCAGAACTTCCGTTTAAAAAGCACACGAGAGTTTGACTTGTGCGCTTACTGCATAAACTGAGACTTAAATTCGCATTGTGGTTATTTTTTACCATCTTCAGCAGCGTTTAATGACCGTGTATAATTCTCGGATATTATGCAATGAGCTCGTTTTGCTGCTTTTAAAAAAGCATGACTCGCTGAGGAAGGAAGGAAATGGTCACGGAGCCCCCACCCCCAGCGGGCTACACCCAGACCCGGTCGGCTGAAAAGCTGAACGCCTTGTCATTTCTCTGTCTTTCTTGTGAAAGACTGCGCCGTGACGCGGGACCGAGAGAGACGGGCCACCGCCCTTTCTTTCCTCCTCCCCTCTCGGTCCAGCGCGCTCTCGGGGACGGATTCAACCATCGCCCGCTGCCGCCGACCGAATGCAGCGAGCCTCAGCGCAACGCCGAGGTTTATATATGCGCCTATTTTTAGCCCCGGCGCGTGAAGCTATTTTTAACCAATATGAGCTCATCGCTTCCCTGGGCGTCCAATCAGAGCGAGGAGGCGTGCACGTCTGTGGGCGGGGAATACGGAGAACGAGCGAATAAGAGAGAGATTAATAACTGACAGCTGACGGAAACGCGCAGCGGGAACGCGCACTGCTCAAAATCTTCAGTGTTGTGGGTTTAAAGCGCCGTAATAAATATAATTAAAAGCCACTTGAGGCTCTTGGAAGCCAATAATTAAGTAACGTTATAAATATAATCACATTATCCAAAAGAAAAAATAAAACAAACGCTACAAGCGTCTCATAATATACGGAAAAAGACACTGAGATATTTAAATCAGCTCATACACACGGGATAAAGTCAACACGTAATAATAATTCATTATTATGTGGGATGCAAAACTTTATCCCGGTTAAACGAAATCCTAGTTCAACAAAATTGCCATTTTAGAAGGACAGGGTGTGCTGGTGAACTCACGTGATTAACACAACACTGATCCCTGGTGGTGAACTTCTGTCATTATGTTTCAAATCATATCTTTTATATTTGAATAATATTTTA
>JBAJNP010008398.1:0-20347 GCA_036877545.1 Yasuhikotakia modesta
AATAAAACAAGCCCTGCTACATCTTCTGACTATAATTGACCTCAGAGTCAAAGTATTGCATTGTGGGAAGTATCATTGTATTGGTATTGTATCATTCTGTCATTATTAAAGGTGTTTTAATTTGCTTCCACTTAAAGCTGAGTGCACACGCGGACCTTTGCTTCGTTCTTTATAGGCCTAAATTGATCTGTTAGTTTAACTATTATTATGATGAATCACGTTTTGACCGATGTGGGATTTTCGTGGCACAAAGCATTCCTTGTTCAGTGATTATGTATAATTATAGCACAGTGGCTTTCGAAGGTACTAGGGTACATCATCTGAAGACAAAAACGTACGTTTGTTTTCGTCTGCTGCTATTTGTCTTCCACGAATCAGTCACCTTTCTATTATTCATAACATCTCATGACTGACATTAGTTTAGTGTCTTCCAGCGAATCCTCTGTGTTTCTCTGATCGCTGTGTGTGCTGATGTCACGCCTCTATCTGAGTTTACAGTGGTCTAATCACAATGCATTAGGCCACACATGACATATCAACTTGTCACTGTATGCAAAGTGGAACGACGATACTGTTCTTTGTTTCTTTTAATAGTTGTCCGTAAGGAGCGAGAGTGTTCGTGTTCCGTCGCGGATGTAATTAGAGCCACAATTTATGGGACCAATCAGGCTTTCAGTCAAGCAGAGCCCTGTTGAAGGTGACATGCGGATGTATTGCTCAGTGATGTAAACATGCTGTCAGAAGCACGATGCTAGCCGGCGCGCTGTCACAACCCTTTTAAAAGGGCCTGTCTCCTCAAGCCTTTTAAATCATTATCAGTCTAGCTGGTTAGCTCACATGACGTATGGTATGTAGCAAAGCCTGGTGCGTCTAGGCCCCTGAGGAGTCACTTTGAAGCTGTTTGAGGTGGCAAGGATATTTCTTCCACAAAGATGGTGTGGAAAAGGAGTGCGTTTTAAAAGGAGGTGTGCACTTTTTGTATTTGCACCAGTTGCAGTCCAGGCTCTGGGCAACAACAAGAAACAAGTTTTCAATAACAGTTTGTAAGTGTAAGAGGTGTAAGAACTAGTTTTAGCGTTAAAGTTTGTGTTTGTCATGCAAGCAAACCCAAGTACTAATATAATTGCAACATGACAGCCAAGCATGGAAATACGTTTAATTTAAATACACACATTCTAACAGCTATTTGTTAAAAGCATAGATGATGACCAATGCAAAATAATGCAAAATCAGATGACTGGACATGAGCAGATTTAAAAACATGATTTGTGCCACAGCCTTTCAGTCAAACACTCTTTTAAATATGTACAAGTAATTATTTGTTGGAAGTTATTCAAAACCCACTTGTGCTTTAACTGGCGTATCGAATCTGCATGCCAATGAGATGCTTATTGTTGCGTTTTTGAGTGGATGACACAGCCGAGTCATGTGACTGAACGATGACGCTGGAGTGGTTAACCTCTCCTTTCATGCATACTTTTATTTTCAGGCCGACCTTTTCTGCACAGCTTTTACGGGTCTCTCACAATTATTCTGCGCCAGCCTTTCGATGTGACCCCTGTGTGTCTTTAACTGTTTTGTTTTTTCTTCTGACTGCTACAGGGTGCACAGACACACACGCGCACACACACACACTGATAAAATCACACTCAAATCCTGGGTGGTTCATAATGAATATTTTAAAACTTTTTTTTTGAGGCTGTTTTGTATGTTTGCCTGTCTTTCAAAGAACCCAATTCACGAAGCTGTAAAAAGCTCTACTCTGGATTCTTAGAAAGGGTTATTTACTTCCTGAGTGTACATACATTTCACCGACGTTTTACTTTATAGAGCTTTGTTGTTCAAATGTCTGCTTGCTTTTAAAAGATTAATGGACCCTTGAATAAAATTGAGGACCCTACACCGACTTCAGTGTAAAGGGACCATTATGGGCTAAAAGGATGGCGCTGTCTTTTAAGGTGGGAACATGTCTCCCCCGGTGAACCCACCACAGCCCTGCCAGATATTTGCTATCTGTGAGGACACTGAAGGGTGAATGGCTTCCATAGAAGCTAAGCTTTCATTTTCACCTGCAATTAATCAGTCATCACCAGAGAGCTTCTTAATGTCGGCCAAGTAGCTTATTAGAAATGTCCTTTATGAGCTTTAATGAAACTTATGTCTTCCTTGAGTATTTCATTTTACTAACATTGGCTTCCAGTTTAAACCTTTGGGTGGAGGAAATTTCTGTACAATGGGGAACAGCCCTGTATGGTCTTCTGGTGGTCGGAATGTAATGTGTGGGGTGAAGCGTTTATGTGTATTGTCATAAGTTTACATCTTTTTATAACCTGTTTCAGAGACAGAAGTCACAGGAAGACGTACAAATATATTTTATTTACTTATTACTTAGGTTTTTTATTTATTTACTTTCCATGATGAAGAGAATTGAGCATAAAAAGGAAAAATGGAAAAAAAGATTGTAGGATTGTAAGTGTTTGGTTTGATGATGTAAGGGAGGCGGAGCCTGGTGAAAAAACATTAGAATAAGCCAATGATTGACAGGCGTAGAAATAACAACCAGTATTTCTCAGTATTTGCTTTAGCTGGGTATAAATCACAATGTGCTAGAGTAACATTGTCTAATAGTCACACAAGTAGATAAGAGTTTAGAAGGAGCCAGTATTTCTTTGCGTCTTATGTCATTCAGATCTTGATGTGGTCCTGTAGATAAAAGCAAAATTTTTTGAAGCCATAAGCAATAGCTTGACACTTTCTGACAAAGACAATAGGATGTGTTTGCAAACTGGTTAGATTGCTAGTAATAATGCTGAGATAATAGACAGGACAACGTCATGAGGGTCATAATAGTTAGTTATTATCGACATGCATAGTTATGGTTGGTTAGAATGTGATTTTACTCTGACCAAGTTCTGTAGAAAAGCCAGTGAAGCAGCCGAACAGAATACATGTTACGGATCAACATTTCAGAATTAGATTAAAGCTGTTTCCATTGACAACAATTATTCATTTTTGTTGAACTCAAATCTAATATGAAAATGATTAAAATGTGACTACATTTCAATACGATATGGTCAGAAGTCTATAACGAAAACATTTTTGTTATGAAAACAATGCGGGCTCAACGGAAATTGAAAGCCACGGATGAAAGACCGGTTCCTGTAGTGTTTTAGTGCTGCGGCTGTGAGATTTTAATTAGAAGTGTCAAATCAAATTAGATATGATGATCTCAAATAGATACGTACTCTTTCGTTTTTAGCAAACGCGTTGTTCTCCAGCACTCTCCGCAGTTTTCAAAAGCTGTCCCCGCTCGCTCAGCATCCTGCTTTAAAGGCTGACGCTGAAAATATTTTGCCCTAAGAAACTCCAAAAATACTTCCAAATGGGTGGTTTTCTCTCCGAGTTCCCCTGCATCCACCAAAGCTGCCAGTGAAAAGGTTGAGGAGCCATCTGTCAGCGTTTGTGGTCTGCTGCAGCAATCTGCTTTGGTCCTGCAGACCAGAAGACTGCCACATATCCGGTTACAGAGTGGGTCGCCACACACACACACACACACACACACACACACAGACCTCTAAGGCTCACACCTCTGAACCCAGTATGGCTAATAACAGGCCTCACATCTGTTTACCAGCGCTGAGCTCCGGGGGGCTCCTGGTTGAGGCTGTTTAGTTAAGATGGCAGCATCAGTTAATTAGTTTATTTATGTTAGACAAAGAAGAGATGATTAGGAAAATAAAAAAATGGCCGGTGAGCAGTGTGTATATGGGTTTTGTGTGTAAACGGGTACATGGAATGTGAACTGAAACCGGACTGGCAGCTATTAGGTGTGAACAGAAAGGATTAGAAGCGTTTTATGTGAGATGTTGTGAGATGTTTGAAGACAGATGTTTGGTCAGTGTGTTACATACTGTACCGGCATTCAAGGTGTTTTAAAGTTTTTCTGGAGTGTATCGATCTGGTAGGAAATAGACTTGCTTTGTGTTTTTGTTTTTAAAGGCTGAGAATACATTAATCTTTCTCAGTTCTCCACACAAAATCGGTAAAAAATATCAAGATATACATGGCAAATGTTTTATTCAGCATTATACATTTCAACATAAAGATTGTAAAAAGAAACATAAAGGCTGTTTCGGCTGGTGCACTAAACAACATTAAACAAACAAATATACAGAGTTGTTGCACATATCGACTCTACTACTGAATATAAAAGTCATAGTTTCACACACAGCATGCACACAACACAACTTTCACTCATTGTGAAAGTTAAGAGACCCTGTAATGACACCTGAGCCTGAACAAATGTAGCATCGCTACAAAATTCAATTCTTCAGTCAGTTTGAAAATGAAGGGAGGAAAATTGGAGCGTAACTTATAATAACCTCCCATCTGCTGGTACCAAAATAGAAGGGTATTATTATGTCCCTGCTAGAGGGAAACGCCCTGTGTTTAGCCTGGTGTTGCGGCTCTGTGGTGATCAGAGGCTGCGTTCTTCGTGTTTGAAATGAAGCTCAAATTAGCCTGTCATGGTCAGGCTATGAAAATCTATTCAGACTTCTGTTATATCAACTCCTCAGACCCAGATTTATGGGGTAAACAGTTGTCCTCAAATCAAAGTGGATTGTTTTCGTTTATTATCATTATTTGAGAAATAACAAATGATGGTTGTTTACGTTCCAACGAGAATGGTGTTTGTTTGGGCATAAATATTTCTCAGTCTCATTTTCTCTCTTCTCCCTCGCATTGTTTGTCATCTAACTGGTGTCAGACTGGATTAAACAAACCGTGATCAAGACGCAGTTTTCATGGTCCTCTATTCATATCTGTGAGTCATTTTCCTGAGTAACTAAATCTCTGGTGCCTCATATGATGCAATTCATTGAAATGCTCTCTGCCTTTGAACTCTGTCTTTCATGTCAGTCAGCCAAACAACCCGTTTTCATTGTTTTATAATAACATTTCTTGTCAGTTAGTGCATATGGAAAACAAGGTCATGSCWYWCTGCTATATAAGCTAYATAAGTTCTGGCTATTGATTGTTTTTCTGGAGCTACTGCAACTTAAGCAGCATGTTATGTAACCTAAATTGTTGCTTATTGCCTTGTTGAAAAACGCAGTGTAGTTTATCAACAGTGTGTGTTTTGTTTTGTATGCTGGTGTCTCTGTTAGCTGCTGCAGCAGATAAGTTTTGGTTGACCTGTATTTTATACTGGTTTTGTTGGTCCCCCAGCAAGCAAGGATTCTCAAATCTACATATTTAGTAAACAGACCAGCTGGTGGGTTTAATGAACCACCAGTCGCCTGATTGGTCGTAAGGATGCCCGTGTAATTAAACTGGTGTTTGGTTAACCTCACCGGTCACTGTTAGTTTAGCATTACCAGCGATAGCTTTATTTCTGTGAAATGGGTTGGGCCGTGTGTTGGCATGCTAGTTATTAAGAGAGACTCTGAGTTCACCTCCAGCTGGAGGAGAGTCCCACTCTGTGACCGTGTGGGGGTGTGGAGCGCATTCTTGGAGGAGGAAGGTCAGCAGATGGAGCGGGTGACACAGATTCCAGGCCTCTGAGCCTGAGATGTATGAGGCAGGAGGGGCCGGAGAGCCGGTTTACACGGGCACCCACATTAGTCATGGTTAAGCACCACTAGTCAACATCCAACACACTATACAAGTGACCCATAGACACACCTGCACATATGAACAATTGCTTTTTATTTTCGTTTTTAATGTGTCAATTGTATCACCATTTGCAGATATAATGTGGTGTGTACAAAGATCTGAGGTGATTTATTGCTTTGTTTTAATTGGATTTTAGAAATCATGTTTGGAAACAAATCAAATGTCTGACTTCTCCATATGCTGTAAATGTGGATACGTTTTTCCAGGCCAGTTCGGAGGTTTAGCGATTTGTAAGTCACTTTTGATCCTTAATTATTTTCAAGCTCTCCTGGTACTTGACTCATACGAGGAGGTCAAACTGTTAGGCCAAGGAAAAAACACACCATATTGCATTCAGCCCCTTTTATTCAACCACAGCCGACGGGTTTCACTCGGCGAGTGGAGATTTGGACAACCCCCACAGTCTTCACCACCTGTGATATTTTCCATCTCTGGAGGGAGTTTTTATGGCCGGTGACTCTCATCTCATTGCCTCTACACCTCAATGCGGTTCTGAAACTTAAGTGGGTCGAATGAAAATGTTAGATGTAAATTATTCAGAGTGGCACTTTTGAAAACCCAGTCGGTTGAATAGACACTTTTACCTGTTTCCACTATTGCCTGTGTTAAGTGACATGTCAGTCACTCAGATAGGTTTAAGTTGGCAAATTACCTCACAGAAATTCATGTCATATATCATACATTAGTGTGAGCCCTAGGGAATTCATTTCAGGTATAACCTTTGTTGCGTTTGTTCTTATTGATACGGTAGAACGAGGCTTTTTAGAAGGCAATGTGCACAAACATACAGAAGCGGTTAATAAAGCACACCCAGGATTTTGTATCGACATTCAGTCCTCTTGATATGTCTTTTATTGCTTTTAATAGCTAGCATTGCTCACCATTGCTCTACAGTGTAGTTTTTTGGCCATTTGTCGCTCTCTGTATGGTGTAGCATGTTAGAAACTAGTCAGGAAATGTTCCCTTAAATCAAACTGGGTCTCTTTAATGGAGATACAGTTTTACTCGGTTTATTGTTCAACTCTTTTCCTCCCAAATATATCTGCTAAAATAGGTCAGAATGGTGCCCTCAGTGTAGTTTCCCACAGTTTTTACCATTCTTAGTTTGTAGTATTCTTAGCCATTAAAAGGCATTTGAGATGCTCACCATTAGTTTGGAATATCATGGCTTTGTATACTTCATATATACAAATGAATGTTAATGTTGCATTCCTTCCTCATTCACAAAACATTGGACTGAATAAAGGTTGGGCGATAATTTCATATGAGAAATGTTTTATGTATTGAGCCTGTGTATTTACACAACCTGTAAAGCCACATTATTGCCACAGTTCAGGACATAAACTATATATATAGTGGTCTTTCCTATTTCTCAGTTTCATTACAGAGAGAGAAACAGGAGCCCAGACAACAGTTTATCTGCTACAGTTTCACACACACTGAGCTGTCTGGTAGAAGCACTGCTATCGTTGCATAATGAGCGTGTTGTAGGGCCCCAATTAAGACATTTTCATACTGTTTAGTACCATATTCTTCCCAGTGCTTCCCGCAGAAAATGCCATGTGATTTTGTGTAAGAAACAGGAAAATATTGATCTAAACCTTGTATTGCCTTTAACAAAATCATGATAAAACAATGACGTGCCCCCAGCTTTTTACAAGTTCTCAACGTGACAGCGAATTAATCACCTAATTTGTAATGCCTTATGTTTCTCGCGCTGGGTTATAAATACAACGATCACCTCATTCTCACAATGAAATTTCCACCTCGCTTCCCACTGGGAATGATCTTATTGAAAGTATATCATCTGGAAAATATACTGTGCCATTTGCATAACGATGCTGGGAAATTACAAACGTTGAGAAAAAAAGCATTTCTGGTTTTTCTTATTGGCGTTCTTATGTTGTGGTTTGGAGGGGCCAAGCTATGCTAGCAGTATGGGAAGCTGCAATAAGAGAGTTGTGTTGCCTGCTCCTCTTGGACTGTGTATTAGGTCAAAGTCTGTCCTGCTGGTGGCTGGAGGCAGCAGTTTCCTCACCCTGTCATGTTCTTTATTAATGGGCTTTTAGCAGAAAGCCAGGGGATATAGAGACATGCAGTTAATTCCTCAATGTACGTCTTTGGCACACGAGTGAACCTCCTCATCCATAGTGAACTGTCCTCTACTGTTCTCTTGGAAACCGCAACTGCAGAAGCCATCAATATGACCCTTCTCCGGCAGGGCTGTGGCTTAGCGGTTAGCTTGTGTGAGCCTGGATGCTCATATGGGAAACCGTGATTTGAATTATGTCTTGACCCTTGCTTTACTTCACCCATTAGTCTTTTCTCACTGTTCAGAAATAAAATAACTAAATGTAGGTCAACATGAAATTGTAATCAATAAAATATTGTGTAGTCATATTAAGTACAAAAATGGACTAGTATGGTTTTGTTCCAGCACTGAAATTTATGCTGAGGTCTGCTAGGCTAAGTGGGCTATTGGATAATGCTAACCAAAATGTAAACAATGTGTTCATTGATTTAGCAAACTTAAGGCCTGAAGCCACTCTGGTTTGGACGTCTGCTTTCCACATTACAGTCAATTCCAAACGGATAACATCAGTTCCATTTTACTTCTGTTTAACTCAAGAATGTGTCGCATTACGAAATTATGATGACTTGCAAGTCCCATTTCATGTTAAACTTTATTTTCAATTTAGGGCTGACCTTTACTCTTCAAATGTCTTCGAATGAAACTTGACGACTTGTTATCGAGACACATGAACAGAATAAGTTGTCAACATTTGCATGAGCTTGGCACACTAGCGCACAATATTCCTGAAGACCGACTCGGTTTGGTAAAGGTCAAATCTAGTCAGGCTTCTCCTTCCTCTCAGCCGATAACACGTCTCGCCCCTTTCAGTCGCCCTTGTACGTACACGCTCCCCGATTTAGCGTGCGTCAATCCGTCATCGACATCGTGGTAATGTGCGGTTGAGCTTCTCTGCAGTTCATCTCTGCCCTGAGTGACTGAGTTGTTGTTGTTATGGCATAATGTGTCTGTCAATCTGTTTATAATTGAGCTGCGCTGGTAGCAGCGTCTCATAGCAGCGTGTGGCGAATGAGGGTTGGAGAGGGCGTAGGAGGTTGAGTCTCTCGGTTCATCTATCAGAGGTCTGCGTGTGTGGCGACTGCCGCTCTCTCGCAGACACTGTGAGGAAGATGGCCGCTGATGGTGGGCCTGTCTCACCTCTGTGGTCAGAAAATACATTTGACTGCTTTTGTGTTGTGGCCCTCTGAGAAGATGTCTGAAATACCCAGACCAAAAAGATAAAGCAGATGTCCCTCTCTCAAGTGTGATTGCTCTCAATTGAGGAACAGAAAAGGTCTTTTGTTGTTCCTTGTGTGTGTGTGTATAGTACATGAAATTTCTGCGTGTGTGTGTGTGGTCACCATGTTTGCTGCAAAACCTTATTTTTCGAAATCATTTTTCTTATTTTTTTCCCATTAAGACATAAACTTTCTTAATACAAGATACATTTGCAAGCAGAATAGACTTTTAATTCAATTAAATTAATTGACTATAATTGTTCATAATATAAAAAGTTATATTTCTGTAATTAAACGTAAAAAAATTTCTTACCCTATTAGAAAATTGTTGTCTAGCTTCCATTATTCTGATTAGACTTTAGACTAAATTAATGTAACATTTTTACTAAGATCAAGTTGTTTGCGATTTTGCTTTTAAACTAAATTGATGTTGTTTGACGAATGTTAAGCTGTTTTTACTGGTAAACAACACAGAAGGTGTATGAAATTCTGCAGTGTACATTGTACCCCAGTTTATCTGCTTCAAACGATAGCCCAGAGCTAACAATATGTGGCCATTTTTTTTTTACAGAGATTGTGGGATTGGCTTTAAATGGAAAGTACCAACACACATTTATGTTATTACTAGCCTGACAGTCTATTTGATTTTATGGACAGAATTCCATAGGTGAGAATGCATGTGAGTGCTGATAGCATCATATTCTCTAAGCAGTCGGATGTGGCTGTAAGTGCTAATGTGTCACATTGCTCAGACGGTGTTCGGATGAATCTGATTTTAATGGCAGACTTCATGCTGTTTCTGCAGGGAACTCATTCGGTCTTGCGACAGCACTGCTGTAGAACAGTCACGCTGTACGTATTACGAGCCATTAGACAGACCCACCGACATCAACGCTGTGGCATTTGAGAGATGCTGATTCGGTATCACACTGAACAAATTGTTTCTGCTTATTATAAGCTGTGATGATACAGTACGGCACAAACAACAGTCAAAGCTCATAATATGTCCATGGACTCCTGAGCTCTCATGTTATTAATTAGAAGTGGGCAAATTAGTCACCCATGCAAACATCAAAACAAACCTCTCTACCCTATTAGATATTACATTCCTGCTAATGAGTTGAATCTGGCAAAATGAATAATTGCTTGTTTGCTTTCGAATGTTTGTAGCACCTTGAATTTGGTGCAGCCATAAAGCGCATTAAGCATTCAGATGTGTGCCATTCAGAACTGGATTGTAAACTCCTTTTAAGTTCACATTACATTTCTGATGTTGAATTGAATTAATTGAAATTACCACTCTAATTCTGTTTCTGAATTAGAGAAACAGAAATGCCCAATCATTTTAGCTTAATAATTGTGTTTATATTAATTTTAAAATTAATTAAAAATGTTTTTTATAGATATATTTTTTAATATTTCATTTTTGTTAGTTCTTTTTAACATGAAGCCAAGCAACATGGAGCAAGCTACAAAACTGACATTAGAACAGCACAAGTTATTCTGAATCACCTATTTTGTGCCAGTGTTACATTTCTTAAATAAATTCCTCTTCCTGTCTCTCCAATTCCACATCCTGTGGGGTCGTTTCCAATTAACTTTAAATGGCGGTTCATAAATCCAAAGGGAGCCAGTTCTGAATTTGCCACTGCATAGTGTTACACCTGATCCTTGTGGTGTTACGTTAGTAATTTAAGCAGATGGTCCATTTTCTTTCTGTCTTTTTTTAAGCGTCAACAAGAAACCAAAATTGCCACCGCCAGCCAGGCTTCTTTGTCTCCGTACCGGCACCTAACACACAATCCCTCGTTAATTTCTTTAATGAGAGCTCCGGCGACAAAAGGTGTCTGAATCGCACCCGACTCCTTCAACTCCATCGTTCCGCTGGCCGCTTGTTGCAGCATCCCTGCGTCTTGAGGAGAATCTCGAATGTGAACTGAAGGCAGACGTCGTGTGAATGAGGCCTGTAATAGCACATCCTCCTCGATTCTACTATAATGGAAGCTCACGTTGTTTTTTTTCCTCCTTTATAAAAAATAAAAAAGAGAGTGAGTCCGCAATAACACCCAACAATGATTTAGCATCTGAAGGTTTTCTTTCTTGTTCAAATTCTCTGATAAGGACTTGTCGCTTTAAGCCGGTTTCTTTCTTGTGCCTCGTAACCGCTCTGTGTCGCTCTTAATGTGTCTGTTACCCGTGTGAGCGCTCGTTTATATTTCTTATAGCTCCCACATTAATTGCTGTCTTCATTAATGTATTTACATCAGACAGAAAGACAAGCTATCATCTGTGGTGAATCAAGCCATTGTGTTGAACAGCACTAATATAAACCCATTCTTTGGCTCTTATAATGGGTAAGCGTCAGTTAATTGGTATCTAGGGAGAACTCAACATATGTCCCCACATTGACAGCTGTAGCTAAACGGATAAATTGTGCATTTTTCACAGGAACATGCTGCACAGAAACAATGTGGGTGATGAGTCCCGTATTCTGAAGACTGTTACACTGATGTATCAATACGCCTGAAGTGTATGTACTTCAGACTAACACTGTATCTGAAACAAAGTAATTGGAGCTCATAGCACATTGAAATATAAACAGACACTTTTAAAGTGGTGCCACATGTATTGTACAAGACAAAAGAAGGCCAGGATTTGATTTTATCCATTGTGATATAATTGGATCGCAACAAGTGGGCGTTTGTATTTCATAGAATGGAAGCAGATGGTTGGAGGGGAGGGGCTTAAAAACAGAAACATTTTGATGACATTTCTATTATAAAGACAAGTACTTACATTTGGCATGACATGCACCAATTAATAAAGCACAAAACCTACAAGTATGTTGTGTATTTTTGTTGATCCTAAGCATGCAGTTTTATACAGGTAATATTTCTGTTATGATTGGCTAACCAATTTAACACTACATGCGGTATTTGTGTACAGTAAATATAGACTATCATCTCTCATGAGACATAATCATAATAATTTTTGAACATCTGAAGAGCTTAATTTACTTTAATGTGTCACTAATGTTTACTTTAAGGTGTCAGAGATTGTTAGAGTCAGTTTATATATTGTTTTATCAATTTGGGTGTTTTTTTTTTAATCAAAGCAAAGGAAATCCTGTTTTTCACAATATGTCCTCATTGTACGTCTGCCTTGTGGGCCCTGTGAGCTTCATACATAATTTTACCCTTTGCAATATGCTAAGTAATTCACAGTTGTGCCAAACAGTTCTATCAATATAGTTTGAGAGTATTGTAGTGTTATTACTGGGGCCTGTGCTGTGGATAGATTGACTCTGCTGTGCAGTTATAGGTAACGTTGTGTTGGGCATGACAGATGTTCATGCTCCAATGAGAATGAAAGTGAGAGAGAAAGAAGTGGCTGCTAAACTCTTGGGATGCTGCCAGATGCTTCAGGTCTCCATGACAACTCCCCACACTGCTCCTCTCCCTTTAAACTGTTATATATTTATTTTTCTGTCAGCACTTCCAAAATAAGTTAATTAAAGCTGAGGAAGGGGCGCATGCTGGGTAAGATGACAGGAGGGCTAAGATGATTTGTGATGGATAACTGCACTCTGTCATTTATTTATTTATGCCTTCAGACGCACGTCGTAATTCCTTAATTGGTGAGTAGTGGTAAATGATAATTTGAAGAATATGTTTGAAGGCCTTTTCCATTGATATTAAATATAAAGTAATGTCTTGTACATGGCTACATCATTTCATAGCTACGTACCTGTGCGTCACAAATTACCCTTGTGAATGAAAGCGCTACAGTTATGATTATATACAAACATTGTGACTCGACCTTCATAATGCAAATGGAAAATATCTCAAGAAAATAATTTCTTAGTGTAATTATATATGCAAATCTGTATGGGGAGGGGTGACCTGGTGTTGACCCCGTCAGGCAGACATCGGTTAAACCGAGCAATGTGATTGGATGGCTCCTCTATCCATTAGCGTCCATGTGCTTTAAACAGCAGGAAAATACTTATAGCCTCTGAAACAGCTCAGGATAATTGTTTGTATATAAGTCTGTCAATAAGTCTGTTTGTCTGTCTGTAGCAGCATAGTTAGGGCCCAAATTGTGTTCTGCCCTTGTATTAACACTGGATCTAATCATTTTGTAGGAAGACGTACAAGATAGCAATCATTCAGTAATTACTGCTAAAAATAATGGAATGGACAGGCTACCAAAATGACCCAGTAGGACAATATTGAGTCTCTTCATGTCTTGGTCTCCTTTTCCTGCTTGTTGAAAATGGTAGAAAGAAGCATTCGACTCAATATTGACATTTATTGAAATAGACATTTATTGTTAATTAAACTAAACTTATAACAAAATACTGTAACATTTGTAGCAGGGAAATAATTTATGACCAGAAATTGATCTGGAGTTTATTGAGTCTTTGATTCCATAAACATTTAATTCCAAAATCTGTAACCAATTTTAGAGCTTACATGTGTATTAAACAAACAGGTTAAATGTACACACCATGTTGTCTTTAAACAAGCCAATTTTTGTTGACTGAACGGATATCTTTCTCATAACAACATGGGCCATGTTTTCTGTTATATAGGTGAGTGCTTTTTAATCCAAGGCTCAATTCAGTATCTTTGATCTCTGGGTATAGCTTTCAGCCCCTGTGTGGGAAGTTCAACAAGGGTGAACATCCGTTCAAATCCTCACGGCTTTATCTTACCACAGGCTGCAAATCCAACATCCACCCATGAGCCGCGCTGGACAGCGTAGTCGTGCTCCAGACTCGGCGCTCGCTTTTCGATAATGCTATTTCTGCAGAAAGAACATGGGCAACGACAGATAGATAGATAGACAGAGGGACAGAAAGATATGAAAAGAAGGAGGGGTTATCCATCAAAGATTCCAACTACGGCTTGGATCCTCTATGAAGATTAGAAGTGTTAGGAAAAGATGGATTGCTATTGTCACAGCTAAGCATCATTCGCAAATGCTTAAATTAAATCTAAAAATTCTCCAGGGTGGCCCAAATTATACCAGTAATAACTGCAGCAGCCCCGTCCAGACCGGGTGCAGTCATTATCAGAAACACGGCGGCAAGATTGCAGGTTGAAAAATTAATACCATTTACTTGCATTAGCTCAGTTGATGGGTGACAGAAACTGGAGGCGGCTTTGCATCAGGGTTTGTGCATAAACAAGCACTTTGTTAAGAAGGTCTCTTTTAACATTTCTAATGATTTTCCATTAGGAAAACCTCATTGTATTACACAGAGATGAATGACATTGTTGTGTCGTTTCTGGTTTAGCTTTTGTAACATGCTTTCAAACTCGCCTAACACAAAACACTCAGTCACTCTTTTTCATTTTAATTGCAGTCCATTCAATACTCAATACTGTCTGAATTTGATATGCAGAGACAACTGCATGTAAGCCATTCTTAGTTTTTGTGAAAAGTGTGACCATTGTAGTTCTGTTAGTTTTTAACTTTGTTGAAAGTAGTACTGTAGCAACATTGGCCAGTTTGATGGCATGAGGTTTTGATGGCTGCATTGCATGTTTGTGCTTGTACCGCTAAAGTCATGGGTTCAACTCCCATAGCACAAGAGGCTTTAAGTGAATTATCTGCCAAAGGCATAAACATAAACACTTTAAGTAATAACTTTTGTTGGCCTATTAGGTTTTCGTATCTAAGAATAGTCTACAATTGCCTTGGGTTGAGTTGTGAAACCTTTTAATTATATATCATATTGATTATGACAAACCACAGTTTGCCTTCCTGTTCATAAGGAGCATTGTAGACAGTTGGACTCTGAAAAGCTGCTTCCAAGCACAAACTCTGAGAAATATCTTTGCTTTAATATTGGCCTGTTCCTCTCTGACAGGTTCATATCCACCTCTACATCCACTTCAGACTATGAAATTGTCTCATAGTCTCTCTCGTGGAAGTAAGTTTTACCAATCGTGTGTTCCTGGATAATCTTTCAGGGCTTCACTATTCTGCTACCATGACAATGAAACCAAATGCACTAACAGAGCTGGCACAGGGCGTGCAGAGCCCTCAGGGAGACGGCTCAGTTTTTTACATGTTTCTGAGATGTCGGTAATCCACTCTGGCAACCGGTAGCACTCCTAAACTAAGCTGAGTCCACCTTGTATTAGCATAAATTTCCTTTGTCACTGAAATCAATGTGAGCAAAAGCTAATTACTACGCTGGGCGCCTAGCCTGGGTGTGCAGAGGTCTGGAGAACAATGAAATATGGCCTTTACATAACTCATTGCTTAATAGTGAAAGTTGCACAGAGAATAGATAAAAACATTTAGAGAAGTTTGTGTTTGTGTTGTTCTTGATGTAAACATTTGATCTTTTCTATAGGATTAAATGTAAAGTTGAACACATTATTTAATAAGTTAAAAACTTTGTTTTCTAAATGTGTTTGTGCAACAGCTGTTCAAATCAGTTGCTATAGTTTCTGTAACAGAATATAATTGCGTCAATCTGACCATGATAATGAGAAGTCAGTTACTGTTTTAACCATGACCTTTCCACACATAATACTTAAACGGTTGCCAGGTCTACGCTAAATCCCTCACATCTAGCTAGTTAACACATTTGCAGGTACATTTTTGCTCTGTAATTATATGTGATAATTGGATTCAATTACATCCTGTTTAATAAAAAATAACATGTCTCATTTGCAAGAGGGTGAATCTTACCAGGCAGTAATCTTTAAACGTGTGAAAAATCTGAAAGGCATGGCAAGCATTTGGGGCTGTACATGCTTATCCAGATTTCAGTATTTCGCATGAGCGGGCCTAAATTATCTCTAATACAAATCTGTGCCATTAGTAGGTGTGTAATTAGTGGCAGGCCTGTGTTGAAACCCTTGAAGGCCTTGGCCTTTTGGCTCCCTGCCTGCCCTTCTATAAGGCCGTCTAAATCCTCATTAGCCGCATGGTGTACTGCTTTATGAGCCTGGCCTGTTGTGTTACACCTTTCATCTATTCTACAGAGCCAGTCAGTAATCATTAACGCAGCTCTGAAGCTGTTTTAGCTTAACGCACACGATGAATTGATAAGATACTGTACTCAAGTGCCCTGTTGGCAATATCCTGTAGGCTTCTTATCTGTCTAGTTTCAAAGTCCTCTCTTGCTATTAACTGCAAAAGATGATTGGTACGATTGTCTATTGTTGTCTATTTAAATGGTGTTTTTAATCGATAGCTGCTTGGGCCTTCTGGCCTTTTGTCTTTCTGAATGAAAGAATGTGTTTCGGAATGACGTGGAGTGAAGAAATGACAACATGTTAATTTCTGGGTGTACTGTTGCTTTAAAAATGGCCGTCCGTTTAGTGCCACAAACAGGGAAAGCCAAACACAGGCTTCTTGGCTGACACAGATATTGAAACTAATAATACAACGCACACATTGGGTATTAACTAGCTAAACACGCACATCATGAGCAAATAAATAATTGGGCTAAAGTTTGTGCATATTAGGCTTTGAATTATAATTACATGCATGATATTGAAGCTCTCTAAATTTACTGAAAAATCACAAAGGAGGTCTCTTTGATTTATTTTCTTTAATATTGCTAATTTGTTTCATTCTTTTTCTCTGTCTTTTAATTGTTTTTCCTAGACAGCATTGAGATTAAATACAGAAAGACGTGCTTTTTCTACTGAGAAAGATTAGTGGAGACTTTTGTAATCACAAGTTTACTTTTTAGAAAAGATCACAACAGTGTCACAAGATATACGTGCAAAATTTTAAAGTCTGCAGTACACATCAGAGATTTCAATATTTCCACCTCCAAATTATTTAAGCTGTCATCAACATAAATTTTTCAGCTCATCACTCATGCAATTTGTCAACAACTCTGTATTTATATGCCTGAGGAATATAAGAAGCATCTGAGACAAATATTTAATGAAGCATAACTGATCTATTAAGACGAGAGTAAACCAAAATGTTTTGCTCACATTTGCTCATCCTCATGTTCCAAACCTGTATGATTTTCCCATGTTTTTTTACATACAATGACAGCATATAGTAAATCTATGCAGTCTGCTGTACAGCTTTAACCAGACATTTGAAGGCCAATGACCATATATCAGTTAATAACATCCGAATTATGAGCATCACACAGATCTGTTGTGTGGCTTTGGAAGGTTTAGAATATAGTGGAATTTATTATTAGTCCCATAGTTTTCTTCTTTGATATTTTTTACTTGATTTTTACAGTCTTTTTTTACTTGATATTTACAGTCTTTTAATAGCTATTAGGGGTTTAATCAATATGACCTATCATTGTATGGAAAACACAGCAGAGCAAGCAAATAAGAATTTGTTATTGGATTTCCTTATAAAAAGGAGCCATGATCAAACAACCACGGAACAATAACATTTTTTTCTGGTTATGTCAAAACAATGTTTTTGTTTTTTTTTGAGGAATGCATTTGATGGTCGTTTAGAAAAGCACCGGACAAATGATGTCCAGCAGTTTGTGCCGAATTCCTCTTCCACCATCTTGTGTGATCTGTTTAGTGTTCTGCAGATTTGTGCATGCTGTTGCTTCTCGTGTCACGAGTGTATGCAAGAGAGCCGTCCCCTGATGAGAGAGAGCTCTCAGCTCAATGCAGACACAAGATTGAGAGGCAATGGGGTGACAGATATTTGCATAATGCTGGGGGAAAAGGGAGAGTGTCTTGCCATCACTTCCTGTCTTAAAGGGACAGTTCACTCAGAATTTTGTCAGCGCTTGCGCTTATTTGATTTACTTCTGTGAAACCCAAAATGAGATGTTTAGTTAAATTTACTACTAATAAATGATAAAGTTGACAGTAAATGTTGAATAGAAGCTGTCACGTTCCATAAATGGTAAACAGTGCTCCATTTTCAACACATTTGTATATACATTTAAATATGATGCACATTTCAATATATGCATGTATTGCACACCTACAGCTGTTTTTTTTAATCTCTGACGTTAATATTAATCTGTCCCTCACATAAAGCTATTAATGCATATATGGTAGGGCCATCTGTATGGTTTTCCTCTTCCTTTATAATCACTAGGGCTGTAGGCAAAACATGTATCATATAAGAGTCCATAAATTAGTGGCTACCCTTGGAGCATATTTAAAGCCATCTGTGTTTGACTCAAGCCATTTCCCTGTGGAGATGAAATGTACTTTCCCCCCAAGCTGTTGGAAAGCCATGCGGGCCTCCTGCCACCCTGACGTGAAAACAGCCGACGTCAACATGCTAAGAATACGTTACGGAACCTGCACACATGCACGTGGTTAAGTAAAGGCTGCGTATTGATCGTACAGAGTGGATTTTGTTGAGGCTGTAGGCGCTGCGGCAGCCGTGGTCCCGTCTATTCCCTGTCACAGCTCAGCTCTCTTTAATTAAATGGCTTGCAGTCGTGGCTGCGTGTTAGAGAGGCACGGACGCCTCCTTCCACCGGTTCCTGCGTCATCCCACCACCCCCCCTGCCCCCGTCATCCGTTTCCCTTGACCTTTCCTCAATTACCCTCAGCGCTGCCCCCCAAAGCGGTTCTTTTCACAGTCTTAAGGGTCTTATTTCCGTATTTACATTCACCTTAATTTACATGGCTGCTTCAGTTCCGCTGCGTGACTTTTAAACCCTTGTTCCATTATGATGTCACTGATGTCCACGAGTCACAGTTTCACCCCGTCTTTGTAGTAATCTCAGGTGGAAGGCGGCTCTATTCATCCAGGTATCATTACCGCGCCTTTGAATTGAATAGCACAGATTTTCCATACACACAAAGAAATCTTTCACATATACCTGTATTAACATAAGTACTGTTCTGCTTTGCCTTAAATGTATTTATGGAAGTTGCCTGTAGCCATTGTGAGCCCAACCCACGTTAAGTGTGGACTGTATGTATGCTCTGAATGGCTCCAGGGAGATCGCTTAGATCGGATGCGGTGGCCGGCTCAGAATATTCACCGGAGAGCTCAGATAAATACATCAATATACATAATGAACTTGGTGTTCATTCAGAGTTGCTGCATTTAATTAAACTGGCTTGAAGTGGCTGGGCTGCCAATTATAGACAATGTAGAATAACAGTAAATATTTAGCATGAGATTTCAGGGCTGAAGTCATTTATTGCATCTGTGATTGTTACTGTGCATGTGGTACAAGACCTTCAGGTAATGTTTTTTCCAGGTTGAAGGTGTTAAACACTTTTTATCCTGTGTTTAGATGTATCCTACAGTTTATTTGAGCTGTTTATTAAAATTAAGTCACAATGCAAATTTAAAAACATATTTGTTTTTAATCTTAATGCATTTCAGTATTTCATAATACTGTAACAAGAATATTATGTTCGTCTTTTGCTTGCCACGTTTAGAAATAGTCACTTTCTGTTTGAATCATTAGTTAGCAAATCTCCCTCACACATACCCACACAATAACAATAGAGTGATGTAGGACTGAATTAAGCACAGCTTAATGTAGCCTTTTAAAATGTCTGGTTAATGCTGTTTTTACTGTTGAATAGTGTTACTTTAACAGAATTTGTGCTTTACACAGTGCTTTTCTATTTGAAATCATATTTTATTATATTTGTTGATGGCTATCATTAGAGCATTGAGGTGACACTGCCTCCGCTGGTGTGGAGGTTTGAAATATTTTTCTTTATGTATTTAATTACCAGTGGAAAGGAGAAAAAATGTTGTACTTGGGCTTTTAGGATGCAGGCAGGCACTTATCTGCGTCTCCTGGATTGACCATTTTCTTTTCACAACACTCTGTTAGACATTTAAAATGTCTCTCACAGTTAGTTTTGGTCAAATGGAGCACTCGCCTGCCCTGTTTTGATCTCTCAGCCAAATGAGAGGTGTCTCTTCCCCAGAGCAAGTGTTTTCTGGCTACTAAAACATGGTGAGGTCTGTTATCTTGGAATGTTGAGAAGCAACGTCTGTTTCTTCTGCCACTCAGTGACTTGATTGCAGGGCACAGCAAATGGGTGCTCAGTTAAAACGTTTAATGGCAACCCAAGGTTGTAACTGACTGTGAAAGCTTCAGATGTTTGGTTGTTGCCTTGTTGTCTTATTTGTTGCAAGTGCAGTTCTTATTGAACTTTTCCTTGTTTAAGAAGAGAGATGTGAAGATTGCTTTATCCATTCTTGTGTGTGTGTGTTCCTGTTTCTGTTGGTTAAGAATAGTAAAAGTCACAACAAGGGAAACTATTAAATGTGCCTGTTTGATGTAAAAATGCGAAACGGTTTCTGTGAGGGTTATCGGATAAAATATAAAGTTTGTACAATATAAAAGTCATTATATTTACAAAAATCCCAATAAGTCACAACAACCTAACACACACACACA
>JBAJNP010008399.1:5976-20346 GCA_036877545.1 Yasuhikotakia modesta
TATTAGTTAAGCAAATCAGGCAGACATCATTTTGAATCATACCCAGAACAAATGTATTAAAATGTACTAAATGCCATTCTCCTTTCTCCCTGTGTCTTGCAGGCAATGCAGATTTTCATCATCATCTTAACATATTCAATGTCCTCTTCAAATTCAAGATGAATTTTTGCTGGCCGTGACTTGACTGGTGTTAAACTACATGGAAGTGAAGCTGCTCTTCTCTTCCATTTAAGTGAAGAGTAAAGTGATCATTAAGAGCATTAAGTGAATTCAAGTAAATTGAATAAATATGAATACAAAATTGAGTGTTAATTCATTTTAAACAGAATACAATTAGAATACAAACAGGATAATAGTGAAGATTATCATTAAGGATTAAACAAATAATACAGAACAACTTATTTACAGTAAACTCGATTACAAGCACAAGCTATTTTCATGCAGAAAGTGGGACTCCTGGACGCTGTCGTCCAAGTGTTGTTCCCCTAGACTGGGTTTCCTGAAGATCCGTCCGACAGCCTCTCTTGTATCCTGGGGAAGAAAGAGGGTCGTATCAACACTCTGAAATAAATCAGAGAAGTTACTCTCGTGTTTTCATATTATCTGTGCTAAGCGCTAAATCTATGGATGCTGTTAACGTTTGTTTACATTTGCCAACGCTAGCCATACACACATCAAAATGAATATGTTCTAATTTTAACTGTTAAAAACAACAATGTAATACTTACAGCTTGTAATTATTGTTGAGCTTGATGTGGAGCATCAGACGCTGAGAGACGTGGCAGGTTTGTAAAACTGTCCGATGTAAAACGAGCGGAGTAAAGTAATAATCTGCGGCTCAATGTCGTGGATCCGGTTAAAATAAACCGTAGCCGCGCATCACGGCCGTTTCTTTCGTCGGGAGGTGATGAAACAGCCGGGAAGATAAGCTCACCTGTGAACGCGAGCCGCCATTTTGTCTTGAACTTCACAACGGCACTGCAGCAATAAGCATTAGCGTGGACGGGGCCGTTTGGGGGGACGGGTCTATGCAAACTATGTTTTCTGTGACGTTTCATTTTCGTAAGGAGGGGGTGAGTGAAAGGAAACTGACGTAAGATTCCCGAGGTTTCCAGCTTGAGCCGTTTTCAGGCACTCATTTTTAAAACATAAATGTATATACTTTAGAGTGGTTCAGAATGTCTGGAACTTTTCCTATGTTCTTTTAGGCAGGTATACTGCTATTTTCCATCAAGACTAGAAAATTTTGATTTTGACTCTATATCTCCTTTAAAGGCTTATTTACATAAAACTTCAATTATAGGTGAATGAACAAGCATAAAGAAAGGCCACTTACACTACATAATCTATATGGCACAATTATTTTTGTGCAACTTTGGTACAACATACTCCTCAATGCAGTTGATTAATGCATGCTGCCAGCCTTGTTGTGCATTCTTTGGCAAAGATAACTCTTTTGTCTTCATTATAACTCTATTTGTCTTTATAATCTTTATGAGCTTTATAATCTTTAAAATGCAGTGACTTTCTCTTGGATGTCCCACTTACAAATATGCATAATACTGTTATATTACAAAAGTAAAGCATTGTTTATGTTAAACGTTTTCAATGATCCGTAGCTAACTATTAATAAACCATGATTTACCTCCTGCCGTTGTTTTGTGTTCCTAATTGACATCTGTGAGGTGTTTGTATTTTGAAAAAGGAAGGCAGCATTCCAAATGTGACACTCAGTGTGTTCACTGGAGTATATGGATTGAACAGCATTTCTGTTTGGACAGCTCTGTTGCCATTCTAATGAGATATTGAAATATTTAGGTTGTTTTACCGAGCATTCCAGTATTCATATATTCCAGTATTCATACAAATGTGTGACAAACCAATTAACATTTTATGATATTTTTATTAATCACAGGCCAAATTTTCCAACTTATATTTCTTTAAAAAAATGTAAAGCATTCCAGGTTTCCCCCTTTTTCTGGCTGCACTGCTGACACAGTATATTATATAGTATAGTATGAAAGTTAAATGATTTAAGACAGTAAGAATGTTTATGTAATGCTTAAATTAGTAGTACTGCACACAAGTCAGACCAGAACACTTTTATATTATGTTTATGTATGTTTGGTCAACTGTATTGATTAGCGTTGTATCATACATTCCATTTTTTTGTATTCTTTTAAGAGTATTATGATTTTTTTATTTCATACAGAAGAAAATATATCAATAGTCTATTGACTTCCATGGTTCCACCACAACCTGCTTTAATTAATTGTTATGATCTTACATATTGACCTGTGTACGCAAAAAAATACAAAATTTGAAAAAGACAGTCAGTCAAGGCGGCTGAACTAATATTTTTTTAATCCATTCAACTAATAAAATCTGACTATTTTTCTTGGATAAAAATCACTGTCTTGACAGCATAATGCTTTCGTTCAAATGGTTATGGCTCCTGACTTTCCCATAAAATGACCGGCCCTCCGAGCCTGGAATTCCTGAATCAACTTTGGGTCCAGTATGTCCTTGTCAGGAACCCAGGAGCACTCCACAGGGTCATACCCCTCCCAGTCCACCAGGTACTGCTGAGTAACCGAAGTGATGAGTAATCGATAGGTGACTGGGTTTAGTCTCCTGACCACCTTGAATGGACCAATGTACTTTTGGGCCAGCTTGCGGGACTCCACTCGCAGGGCGATGTCTCTGGTGGACAGCCAGACCCTTTGTCCCACCCAGAATGAGGGAGCTGGTCTTTGCCTACGGTTGGCCTGGTGTTGGTACCGGCGGGAAGATCTCATCAGATTAGCCCTGGCCGTGCTCCAAACCTGCCGAATGTACTGCTGGACTTATGGGATTGTCACTTCGGCCTCTTGTTCCAGGAATAATGGAGGAGGGAACTCGAAAGGAGACATGCTTGTGGCCGAGGAGCGTAGAGTATTATGGACATACTCTGCCCAAACAATGTAATTGGCCCAGATTAAGGGATTGGTGGCTGCCATGCACCTGAGGGTAGACTCTAAGTCTTGGGTCACCCGCTCAGTCTGCCCATCAGATTGCGGGTGGTGACCTGAGAAAGGCTAGCAGTAGCCCCCAGAGAGACACAATGTCCTGAGGAAGGCCTAAGACTTGGTAGATGTGACTGATAACTAATTCTACTAATAAATCTAACTAATAAGGGGTAACGTCGTCCATGATGGTGGGCCACCAGAACCTTCTCTGGATGAATTTAAGAGTTCGGCTAACCCCTGGGTGGCATGTTAGCCGAGAGGTGTGTCCCCACTGAAGAACTTGAGGTCAGGTTGCCTTGGGAACAAACAGACATCTGCAGGGACCCCTCCAGGATCGGGCTCGCACACCTGGGCTTGTTTGACAGTGGTTTACAGACCCCAGTGAACCAGAGCCACTATCTGGGAATATGTTCAACAGAGTCATCCCAAACAAGACTTTAAATGGTTTGGGCTGAATTAATTGAAAAAGTGTTGTGCTTCAGTTTGGAGGTTTACATCAGACGGAAACGAAGTGCTAGCAATGGAGTATGTGCTTGAATGCACATGTATGAATGAACCGTATAATTAGGATTTCTGAACTTTAAAATATCCAGAAGAATTTGCAGGAAGTAGAGGATCTCAGAGATGCTCTTTCTTGTACCACAAATCTTTCTCTTCATAAAAGAAAATAAATTTGACAAAAATTTGACTTTGCTTTGCTGTTAATATGCACATACCTTAAAATTGCTATATCAGTCAAGAGAGGACAGGCAATGCTCATGACAAATGGAATGTACTTTAAAATGAAGTTTAAAAAGAGAAAAAATAGTTTTTCAACTAATCTGGAGTTTGTCTCACAAGTGTCTCTCTCAGGGAATATCAGGGGATATAAATGTACTTTTGTTTTCAATTTGAACAATGCTAATAATAAGAATTTATGATATGCACCAAATAGATTTTGCCTCATTCTATTGTTTGTTATGTGATGAATATAATTATAGTTTAATATATGAATAGGGAGACACAATCCCAGCTCTTCTGCTGAAATGTCTTGGTAATGAATTCAATTACAAATGAAATGAAACGTTGCTCATTTTTACTGAATGTGTGCTATTGTTGTGTAATATATGATTTATGTACCTGTCATAATTGTATGAGAGTCACTAATATTTGGTCCCTTGTGACAATTGGTATCAATAATAACAAAAAGTTTAATTGAATGAAACAGAATTATATTTTATATGTGCAAGAGTGGGCAAATCAAATTAGTCTTATTTATTTTATATATAATATAAAAAAATTAAATATTTCTCTTAAATAATTTCTCTTTAAATTACTATCAAATCATATTATAACATCATTTTTCAAAAAATTAAAACTGAGACCACTAATAAAATAAGACTAAAATATTTAGTGATCTATGCAACGTCATTTGGTTTTATCACTATTTTATATAAAGGTAAACGTGCTACAAAAATGTTTTCAAATATTGCCTCAATATGTCTTTTTACACACTGATTCAGAATATTTTGTTTTTATAGGTTGATGCTGATGATGTCCTGACAAAAGAAGAGCAAATCTATCTTCTCTTCAATGCCAAGCGAAAATGTGAACGAACAATTAAGTCCAAACATAAAATCACAGGTGAGTTACAAATCTGTGTTTTAAAAATAAAAACACTGAAAGTATTTGCACAGCTAAACTTATCAGGGATTTTTGCAGCACTGAATAAGCATTTTAGCATCTTTAAGTACATGGAGTGCAATTATCTTGACCATCATTTTGGTAATGCTGCAATGGTGTGTTTGATAAGAGGAGAAGTTGTCAATATGTGCATCTCCATGGAAACACATGCAGAGCTCAGGTCTCAGATATGGAGGTGCTTTACTGTGATGCTGCAGCCTTCCACTTTCAATCAGGCTGATGCAAAGATGGACTGATCATGATTAAGAATTTGTTAGATTCTATTATAGTGCCCTGAAAAAAAATAATAGGGAGCTGCTTGTCAGCTTCTTGTTTTCAGAAGAAACCAGGAAAAACGTCTCGGGTTATGTAACCCTGGTTTCCTGAAGGGAACAAGATGCTGAGTTGAAACACTATGGGAATGCTATCAGCTTTTATGCACTCTGATACAGGTGTGTCAAATCATGGATTACCGGGTGTGGCGTCACAGCGGGGTAATGACAAGACCAGGAAACTATAAAAGCACTTGCTTTGCGCTGCTCAGATTAGCTATGGGAATGAGATACCATCTCTGCCATAGTGAGCATTAAGCCTTAGGCACAAGGACAGTGGAACTAGGCGTGGCTTGAACATCAAGGCCGTAAAACCTGACAAAGGTCAGGGGAGTTGACCATCTAGCAGCGTGGCTGAATTGGGACACCTACTGT
The DNA here is from genome assembly GCA_036877545.1 of Yasuhikotakia modesta. NCBI lineage: Eukaryota > Metazoa > Chordata > Actinopteri > Cypriniformes > Botiidae > Yasuhikotakia > Yasuhikotakia modesta. The sequence continues at coordinate 11,354 of JBAJNP010008399.1, forward strand.
AAAAGCGTTAGAAGCCATACCTCTGGTGGAATGTGCTCTGCTCCCAGAGGAGTGGGGAGTTCAGAGGCTTCATAAGAGATGCGAATGGCATCGACAATCCAGCAACTAATAGTCTGCTTGGAAGCAGGACCATGCTGTTTTTTTCTGAGCTAGATGATGATGCTAGCTACAGAATGACCATCACTACATGCTCCAACCAGAAGCCGTGGTTAACTGCAAAGGTGCGTGCACTGCTAAAGTCCAGAAACTCCACCTTTAAAGCAGGAGACAAGACACCCTTAAGAAAGTTTGCAAATCATCCGAACCCATCCACGGAGGATGCCATTGCCACAACCATCCATCTGACCCTCAATCACCTTGAGAAAAATAACTCATATGTATGAATGCTTTTCATAGATTTCAGCTCAGCATTCAACACAATTATCCCTCAGCACCTGACAGAAAAACTGAGCCTGTTGGGGCTGAACACCTCCCTTTTCAATTGGATCTTGGACTTTCTGTCTGAGAGACCTCAGTCAGTCCGGATCGGGAACAGCATCTTCAGCACCACCACACTAAGCACTGCGGCCCCTCAAGGCTGTGTCCTTGCTCTGCTGCTGTTCACACTGCTAACTCACGACTGTGTAACAATGCACAGTTCAAATCTTAACAAGTTAGCCGATGATACAACCATGGTGGGTCTCATCAGCAAGAACGACGAGTCAACATATAGAGAGGAGGTGCAACAACTAAATGCCTGGTGTAAAGCCAGACACCTGCTTCTGAATGTTGACAAAACTAAAGAGATGGTCATTGACTTTAGAAGAGCACAGAGTGACCATTCTTTACTGGACAGTGATGGCTCCCACTTTGAGATTGTCAATCGAATCAAATTTCTTGGTGTTCATCTGGAGGAGAACATCACATTGTCTCTCAACACCAGCAGAAAATCCCAGCAGCGCTTCTACTTTCTACAAAGGCTGAGGAAAGCCCGTCCTCCTCCCCTCATTCTCACCATGTATTAAAGAGAGACTATCAAGAGCATTCTGAGCAACTGTATCAATGTTTGGTTTGGGAACTGTTAGTCGGTGCTATATATTTTATATATCAGTCCTGTGGTGTATTGTATTGTTATAGTATTGTATTTTTACTGTCATTGTGCACTTGTATATAGCTTTGTGTTAATATTTTGTAGCTCTTTTTTTGTATGTTTTCTCTTTTTTGTCAATGTAGCTTTTGCTGTTCTATGTGGCTCTTTGTTGTTTTGTGTAGCACTCTGGTCGTGGAGAAACATTGTTTTGTTGCGCTATGTGTGGTATCAGCTGTATGTAGTTGATAATCAAGCTCTCTTGAATTTGAGCTGCTGATCTTATGCTGCCATGTTGCCAGCATGGAACAGAGAACTGGGAAGACAGGGAACTGTTCTCTCCCCTGTACTGTTCACCTTGTACACTGCTGACTTCAGTTACAATTTGAGTCATGGCACATGCAGAAGTTCTCTGATTACACTGCTATTGTGGGGTGTATAAAGGATGGACAGGAGGAGGAGTACATGAACCTGGTGAAGTGCTGTGCACCCTGTGCTGCCTGTCTCTATTGAAGGGGTGAATATGGAGACCATTAGCACATACAAATACCTGGATCTGCATCTGGGTCTTTATCTGACAATAAACTGGACTGGTCTGCCAATTCTGATGCACTCTACAGGAAAGGACAGGGAAGGCTCTATTTTCTGATGAGACTGTGGTCCTTAACCATGTGCAGCAAACTTCTGGTGTTTTGGCTGTCTGTCATGGCCAGTGTCCTTTTCAGTGCTGTTGTATGTTGAAGTGGCAACACTGGGAAGAGAGATGCTGGTTGACTCGACATGCTGGTAAGGAAGGCTGGCTCTGTGGTTGGCAGTGAGTGGGAATCACTGATGTCAGCAGCAGATAAGAGGACTCTGAACAGACTGCTATCAATTTTGATCAATGATTGCCACCCTCTCCACAACACATTCTCAAAACAGAAGAGCATGTTCAGCAGCAGGCTACTGTCTTTGACATGCTCAATGGACAGGCTAAGGAGGTTCTTTGTCCCGAGGGCCATTCACCTCTTCAATGCCACACAGAAGGGAAGCGGTGTGTTAGACCTGTGTTTAAAGACTTAGACCAGGGCAGAGGATAGGAAATGGATGCGATTCAGGACAGTCACAGTTCTCTTCCTCAATGGCATCAAGTAGACGGGCAGGTCCATCGACCATTTTATGGCTGCTCAGGTTGCTATGAAGAGGCATCTGTGGCTCAACCTTTCCGGTATTCTGAAAAGATATAAAGCCTTCATTCTGAATGCCCCAGTTGTACCTCAGGGGTCTGCTGATGCAGGAAGCTCTGTCATTAACAGATATCAGGAGGGTAAACAGCAATCAGAGTTGTTCAGGAAGCTGAACAGCTGTAGTGTTGGCCTGGGTACTTTCTGTCGACACTACCTGTTTGGATTTTTACTCTTGAACCGGTGTTCATGACATGCTGTCTTCTTGTCTTTGTTCTGTCCCTACTTTTGTTAACCTGTGTTAATCAGCATGCATCTTCATTATTTATTTATCATTAAACTCAACAGCTAATGATTCAGATGACTATGGATGCTGATTTTAAATGTATTTTAAGGGATATGTTTATTTATTCCCTGCATCTGTTGGAGAATATTTGTGTTCACTTGTGCTGCTTTTCTCCTGGTACTTATCGAAGAAGATGCCATAGGTAGAAAAAAAAACGGTGGATACTTTTGAACACTTATGCATTATGCATTTACTGAACATTTAAAATGCAGCAGCAAAAAAGACCAAGTCAGCAAAGAAATATGAATCTGCAACTCTGTAGTTTCACAGTTGCTGCCAGTATGATTTAGAGTTATCTATAAGATTCCTTTGCTGGTTATCAAGACCCTGCATAAGATGTCCATATAGACATCCATATAGATCCTGTGTGTTTATCCATTATGGTGTCATTCTACCTTCCCTCTGGATTTCAGAGATAATAAAATTGACATGTGCTAATTGACAATTGACATACTACCAGGACAAAATATAAACACAAATACGTGAGTTGACAAAATCTGAACTTTTTCAAATAAGGCAACGTAGCAAGTGGAGGCAGAAATCCAAAACAGCAATGAAAAACAAAATCATCAAACAATATTTTTTGTAATATTTTCTGTGTTTATTATCATATTAGCTATGAAAGATCTGTGTTGACAGTTTAACAGATAGTGCTGAAAACCAACCATTTTTTTGTATTTTTTTATTCAACGCAATGAATGAATAAATTCATTAAAGTAAATGCTAGATTTGTCAATATTTTCTAAAATATTTGACATGTTTTATACCTATCCAAGTGATGGGCAAAGAAAAATATTTTGGAAAAAAACACAGAAGAGGCAGATTACACCCAAAAATAACTGGACATTGCTAAATACAGATTGATCCTTAATAGTTCCTTGATTAATTTTATATTTATTTTATGATTTGCCCAAGACTCAAGAATCAGTACGTTGTTTTATTTATAGTTGAAGTTAAATGTTAAAAAATAAAACAGGATGTGGCAAACATGTGGCGACAGTCATGTTTTTGTAGCAGGATGTGGAGATGTTCTGAAATAACCCTTCAGTTAATCTAGTAGCTGTGTGAAAGCAGGGTATTATGATAATGAGGGATTTAGGTGGCAGTAGATTTCCCTGTCCCCTTTCAAAGTCTATAGATCGCAATGCATATGGACACTGATTCTGAGCAGAACTCTGGCATCTTCTTAGATGGAGTTAATGTTACCTTGAATGAGCTTTGTCACACCTAATGCCTCCAGACATCCCTTTACTTTACTACAGACATTACCCTTTACATCCCGTCACTGCCAACATGGACAACTGTGCTTTTTTACTCATAGAAAGTCACTTCCAGTCTCTCTTTCACCTCAGACTGCACACTGGTAGAAATGACTGGTATGATGAGAGACAGGGATAATTCTAGTGCACAATGGGTTTTAAAAATGTGGGACTATTTTTTTTAGCATTCTTTACATTAGCAGCAAAATAATTTAAGTGAAAATATCAATTAAAAAAAACTGAGTTTTCTTGTTTTGTCATAGATATTAAAAAACATTATTGTCCAACATTCTTGTCACTGTTGCTGGCAAAAAAAAACAAATGTATTTTAATTCCCAAATTTTTAGGTGGTCATAGAATTTTGGAATTTTTACTAAAGTGACCAAATGTCTTTAAAATCAGTTTTATGATTTAAAGTGGTAAAGTATACAAATATAGGATGATGTGTTATATACATATGCAATCAAGTAATGGGATGGCTTAAATGCAGGCTCAATGCATGAATAACATTCCTGCTATATTAAATCTAGTCCTAGTATCTGTTGTGATGTTATTAGCGCAAGATTGTGGTGTAATTTCCTGCTATCAGGTCTTTGCTGTGAGTCTTTGTGTTGTGGGATCAGTGAGTCATCAATGACTTGCATCACCTGATGCTGCTGCCCTGTTTCTTGTTGCTTTTTTCTGACCACTTTTGGACGGGTGGATCTTTTGGAAGGGATCTTTCTAATCAAAGAACAGCAGAAGACAGTTGACACATAGAGAGTACAAAGAGTGTCTTTCTGCCTGTTTCTTTTTGGGTTCCCAGACCTGATGTCACTCTGCATTTTTAAAATGTTATGATGCATAGTGCATTTGGGTCAATGACGACAATTTCAAGAACATCTGAGATACATTTTATTCAATGACTTAAATATACCTCTTCACTAAAAACCATTCAAATTTCTGCATTGTTGAAATTGGAGTAGTGTACAAAGGTATAGCGTACATAATGTCAAGCATTCATGATCATTTGGTTTATGATATTTCGTAATACTGTTTGCTTTGAAACTGAGACATTCCCTTTTAGGAACTCAAGCTGCATTGAAACACTATGAGAACAAGATGCCAACTCTGCCATAGTGAAGGAACCCCTGTTCTGTGTTGCTACAGGACTTAAGGCACAAGGAGAGGAACTAGGAGTGGACTTAACATCTAGGCCATAGAATATGACAATGGTCAGGGGAGTAGACTATCCGGCAGTGTCACAGATGTCCTGCACTGGAACACCTGCTGTAAAGGCCTTCAAGGCCACCATACGTTGAGTGGAATGTGCTCTGGTCCCCAAAAGAGGGGGAAGTTCAGAGACAGAGTTTTCCTGGTCTTTTTTCCTGAAGGGAGGAGTGCAGAAGGCTGTGCAGCACGTCAACCTGACGGTCTCTGCAGCATGAAGTGAAGAGTTTCCACTTCAGGGAATAGAGTTTCCTCATGAAAGGAGCCCTGGGTTGCAAAATGGTCAAACAACCTCGGTTAAGAAACCAGAAACTTTGAATTGTGCCCCCTCAGGGGCCATAGTCACAGGTTCCACAGCTCCAGGCTATAGAAGAAAATAGAAGATCCCCCTTCAAGAGGATCCTGCAAGGAGAGCCATCTAAGACAGTTACAATATCCATGAACCATACCGGCCCAACCGGTAAGGTACGCATCTGTTGCTAGCATAACGCTGCAACCAAAAGCTCTCAAAAATGTCCCTGTGAAAGGAACCAAGGTTTTCATCCACATGTCTAATGCACGGATGCACCGCTTTCTTATCCTTATCAGACCAAAAGGTACTAAAAACCATTCAAATTTCTGCATTGTTGAAATTGGAGTAGTGTACAAAGGTATAGCGTACATAATGTCAAGCATTCATGATCATTTGGTTTATGATATTTTGTAATACTGTTTGCTTTGAAACTGAGACATTCCCACCGTCAGAGACCATTGAACACTGCTGCCATAAGACCTAGCAGATGTTGAAACTGCTGAAACCACCTTGATGGCTTCCTTCCTCATAAAAGAAAGGAGACCTACTTCTTGCTCCATCACCTGAGCCGGCATAGCCTCCACTAAAGTAGGGAGAATCCCACCGAAACGATCTTAAAACACTTCCATGTGGACATCTAAAGAGGTTGCAAGTCTTTTACATTTTGGGGCAGGGACCTGACAGTATGCTAGAGCCTGACAGTAAAGCCTCGGGAGGGTCCTGGAACACAGCAGGCACCATATAGTGCAATGGACTGCGCTGATCCCCAGGCGGGGATAACAAGGCTTGCAAAATGCCCATGGTGTGTAGAGAAGCACCAGTCTGACCTGCTGCCATGTATCCTCTGCCCACACTAAGGTAGTGCACAGCTGCTTGGAGGGAGGAGCCGGTGCCTTTAATGGAATGCTGCGAGGGGTGACACATAGCTTGTTAGCGTCTTTTAAACCTGGGGCATTGTTTTATAGCCTTGCTCGCTGAACCCCACCATTTTTTGTAAAAAAAAACCCAAAACATATTTTTTAACATTTTAAATTCTTAAAAAAAAATTGAAATTTGATTAGAAAAATTATTAAAAATTAGAATACGCCTATAATTAAAATAAAATTGAATATACCTATATCACATTTTCTTTCTCGGTATATAAAGAGTGTACTATTGTATTACTGTGTACAGTAAGCTACTTACAGTTCCATCACAACACTATCAAAACAAATGGCTGAATTTTTATAACAGTGTTATTGCAAAGTAATCTGCTGCTCTAAATCTAAACAATGACACCCTTATTAGTTTTCATGATTTCCTGACAAATAGAAATGAGTGAAACATGGGTGAGAGTAAAACAGCGAGATGAAGGTATTTTTAAAATAATATGCGTATGTTTTGGTGCAGTATGCGTTTCGAATGCTGTTCATTTCCTATGCTGTTTGTTTCCTACAGCAATGTTGAAAGAGAGGATATCAACCGAAGTGGCGGTGCCATTGTTTTGCTAGCCAAACTGCAAGAATCAATACACTGCTTTGACAAGCACTTCCAGATAATCAGTTTCACTGTGTTTTCACTATGACACAGAATACATTTGTTTATAAAACAAAGAAATATTGACAGCGGCTATTTCCACTGTTACACTTACACTGTTACACTAAGTATTAATAGAACACTTACACTTTATACATTATCCTTTATTATCTTAACTTATTTCGATTTTTATTTTATCTTTAATTGTTACTTTTACATACAGTACATTATATTTTTAATGGTGAACGGTCGTATAAAGCATTTCACTGCATTGCACTGTCATACTCTGTATGAAGATGTATGTGACAAATAAAATATGAATCTAATAGAAGGTATATGCTATTTGCACTGTTAAAATATAAAGATTTTCTGCTATTTATACTAATTGCAAAAAGTGACAATTATCTGCACCATAGTATTGTACGACATTATGAAACATCCTGACAGCCTCATAAAACGTTGGTGACAGTACCACACCTATTGATCAAAAGTAAATCTTTCGAGTTCATTGTAATGGGATGAACTAATGTTTTATGCTTTAGGGTTAGGGTTAGGTTTCATTGCTTTTCCGACTCTTATTTTTACAAATATGCCCCTTGCAACTGTTCATGGGCTTGACCGCAGAATTGTTGCTTGCAGCTATATTTCTCTTTGTTTTGGCACACAAACAATTGGTGAGGTATTTACAAGGACATTTTGGCCCTGTTACAATAAATGCATGTCAAAGTGCATTAATGAGATTTCCCACAGAAACTGCAGTAAAAACAAGAATTTAAAACAAGAATACGTAAGAATTCACGGTCAAAAGGAAAGGCTGCCCACTGCATCCCTCAGCCTTGCTGAGAGTTGGGAAGACATGCAGCTTATTTAAACACTTGGAGATTTTGGTTGCTGCCTTGTTGTTTATTCTTTGTCACTCCTTTGTGAGACCACCCTTGACAGTGTTGTGCAGCCATTTTAGTGGCACTTTCCACTAACCGTTCAGCCAACTATTATTAGATCATTGGATCATTCATGCGTATTTCAGATTGTTTGCTCAGCAAATAGTTGGCTGAGGTGGTTTAGCTATTCTAGTCTCAGCTGTAGGTGGCAGATCCTAACCTCAAGTTAAGGCTAGACTTGAAATGTGAAAGACCCTTATTTGTTATTATTTCACATGTGTGTTTCGGTTAAGACCAAGTATACATGGCAGGGCCTGAACAAGGTTCTCATTGAGGGAGACACTGAGGTTTTAACCTGGGTTGCACAGAGAAGTAATGTAGCTTCCACAATCCCAGAGCCTCTGTGCCCTGTGTGTGAAAATAGCTTAACTTTGCAGTCAGTGTTTAAAAGAAACATATAGAAGTTTTCATATATCAAAAAATCTATACATAATGCAGGCCAGGCGTGCTGAATCTTATGTGAGAGTGGGACAAATAGATGAATATTATTCAAAAACCCCAAATAACATCATAAATGCTCACAACCTTATCTGATGTAATTATAGCTTTCTCACAACCTTGGAATTTGGGAAATTATATATGCAGTGTAACCGTGCTGGGTTCTATTTAAAACCAATGGGGTATCGGAGGTGGTCTGTGGGTTAATCTTTTGTATGGAAGATAAAAACCTCCACATTTTGCCAGTATTACTTTGGAACATGAAATACAGATATAGTACTCCCTCCAAGACAAGGGTCCTGCATAATGTGCTCAGACATTCTCCTTTAAATAGACTGACAAAAAGTGACAAGCTGGTCTCCTGGCATATTTAATAGGCTCCATCATATCCTTTGATGTTCCCTCTGAAAATCTTTAATTACAGGCATAGGAAAATAATGGAAGTGCAATAAACCAATACACTGTTGAGTTTTATCCTTAAGTAGTTATTTGCGGCAGGCAAGTTGGGGGCAGCTGGTTTCAATAACAGTGAGTTGAAGCAAAACCAAAAATTCTTGCTTCACCAAGAAACTCTGGAAAAAGAGCATTTCTCATGCCTTATCAGAGGTCTGGGTCCAATTCTCAAAGCACAAATAACCAAAGAAAAAGTCTAAAAAAAGCTTTTAGACTTTTCAGTTAAGTCTTTGGCATTGATATACAGTATGTCCAGACAAAAAAAAGCATTTGCAATATTATTTCCAAACAATTACTGACAAATATAAAAA
>JBAJNP010008400.1:0-20346 GCA_036877545.1 Yasuhikotakia modesta
TTTTGTTAACATACCTTAAATATCATTGGATATTTTCTTTTACATTTGTACAGCTGCTTTGTGACAATGAACCATTGTGAAAAGCGCTTTATAAATAAACTGACGTTTCATGTTGTTGTTTACCCAAGAAATATAACAACAGACAGAACAAAGAACTAATAAAATAATGGAAGAAAACTGCAAGATGATTTCATTGTCTGAGCCAAAGCTCTGTGTCATCCAGCCTCTGTTTATTTTTATTAACATGAAAGCTTCGTTATGAAGGTAAGTGTTTAATTACGTTTAATAAATAAATACAACGACGGGGCGTAAACGCGTTTTGGTATTTAATACAACGTGCTGCTCTAGGATAGTTAATACGTTTCATGTAACAAAATGAGTTTACAAAAACCGGGAAGGTAATAAGGCAAGCATTCAGATCGTGGTTGACCGAGTTACTTCTGTATTTAAAGTATTAAGATATTAGTTACACGTTGTTTGTAAACGTTAGACAAGAAAAATAAAGACGAATCAAATATTCGCAACCAACGAACTACAATTAATGCACTAAATCATGCTACGCAAAAATTAGTTAAACCTTTTATTTGTCAAACAAAACTTTACAAAACAATAACCAGCTAGCTGGATTTAAACAGATTTAAGGCATATAGAAACATTTTATTATCTGAATATTATTCTGAAAGCAAGGCAGACGTCAGGGAGGACGACATATACAAACGACATGTTTTTGGCACAAACGGAACGTCATATTATTTTGAGGTAATATGTCCTCGACTACATCAGAAATAACATTTAAAAAACACCCTCAAAGTGGTTCCTCAACTTGAAGGATATTTACTGAGGTTGTCATGTGTGTTATCAGTAAAAGATAAATAGGTGTGATTATGTAAAAAGCAAAAGATGTTTGCGACTATGGTAAGGAAGAGATTTATTTCTGCATATGCTTCAGGGACACAGGATGTAGTTTGATGCTGTTGTGGGATTTTTAAGGGGGTGTTACAGCTTTATTCAGATGGAGCGATTGTGTCCAAACTCCCAAAACAAAGTTCTGTAATGCACTGACTGCAAACAATTAGAGCCGGAGTGTGTCACAGAACTTTACTTGGAAAGCCACAGTGCTGCACGCTCGTGTCTTTTCTTCTCAGTGAAACTCAGATCCTTCAAAAAGAAACACAGGTTACCGTATATGTGTGTGATGGCATGTCACAGCAACTTCCCACAGAAATGAAAGGAAGCATTGAAATGTTATAATAATAAATGAAAAGTGAGTCAATCAGATTGTAACTGTTACGCTATGTAACCGTTACCGTATGTATTTATTTGTGAGCTGGATTTGAAGAAGGAAGCAGGCCAGAAACTCTCTAGGTTTTAGTAGACAATAGGAAAATTGAAACATTGGATAAGATGTATAGTTAAAATGTCGGACGCACACATTTACATATGCACTTAGCCCACCAGCCACAAAGTACACATGTCAACCTACACCGCTTATGTAGAAACAGAAACAAACTCAGCCCAGTGCATCCAACGAAAGATGGTACAGAATGAAAAGTATAACGTGGCAAGGAAAAACTTGAATATAATGCCGCTGCTGTTCCACCAGGTCTGTTTGCACACTTGTAAAGTTAACAATTGGGGCAGCCGATACGGAGACCAGCTGACGTGTTCAAAACGGTCCAAATGCGGACCAGTCTATAAAACCATCCGCGCGGATAGTTAACGTTTAGGACCAACACATTTTACTAAGAAGCCACAACTGGGAAAAATCAAGTAACGAGAATGGCCTATATTGCATTGAACTTAGCGTCAATCTGACAGGTAACACGTTAAAAAAACTTTATTTTGCCTACGTTACAGAACAACGAATAACATACCTGCTCCAGCTCACAGCGCGAGACGCTCTGAATCAAAGTCAGAGGAAGCGCGTGCGGTCGCTGTCATCGCGCGCGGTGGATTTCACGCGTGAATCTAGCAGATGACGCTCGTGTAAACGCCGCGTCCGCGGAGCAGCTGGAAGACTGTCGACGTGGAGCTGCCAATCGTGCGCGCGCAAACACGCACGCGCCTCGGGGAGAAAACTACAGTTCGGTGGTTTGAGGCGGTGGGGGTGCAGAGGTTGGTTGTTACTGGTAATTCTGTAGGTGACAATCTTGTAATATACAGGAGGTACAGTGAACATGACGTGACGTGTGTTAGTGCTCCTGGTGTAGCTGAAATGCACATGATGATGATGATAGATAGATAGATAGATAGATAGATAGATAGAACTAACACAAAAGAAAACGGATGTTAAAAGGAATAAACTTTTAACAATAAAGATTATTCACCAGAAAAAAACGGGCACAGGCTGAACAAAAATAAACCAGAACTGCAGGGGTCGCTCTCTAACCGACAGAGGATCCTGTGGGTTGGTACGTGTGCTTTAAACCTATAAAAAATAAACTTTTTGTGCTTTAATTGTCTTTTCCTGAGCCCACACTGTTACCCAGCGACCTTAACGTCACAATAATAAAACTGCAAAAGCATGGAATGGATTTGTAATGTTTGGCACCGGGGTGTTTTTAGATAAACTGTTAAGCGTGTAAAGGTACAGCTCCAGGGCTGCTCTTAAATAACGTGTCAAGGTTACACAGGTTGAGGGTTCAGCAGAGTTTGCGCATGTGCCGCCAGGAGGCGGGGAGATCCTCCTGATGCAACTCAGCAGGCGCTTCCTATTGGTGAGCGTGGCGATGGGCGGGACCACCAAACGACTGGGGCTTTCCGTAAATTTTCATAACCCCACAGCGTTTCTTTCAGTAGTTCATCGTATGGCGACGACAGTCCAACATATTTATTACGTACTTTATTTATTTAAACCCGAAGGATACATACATTCAAATAAATCAAATAAGGAGTTTCCCCACAAAAAGGAGAGATTATCTAACTGAAATAATGGAAATTGAATCGCCTAAAATGCACTCAAGCCAGCAGGTAAATGTTATTTTCTTTTAATTGTTAATTAAAAGGAAAGAATTAATTGTATACTTTGATTTTGTATCTCTTTGCCCTTTGAACCTGTTTAATGTAAGTGACGTAAAGGGTATGTTGTACATGTCTTAAATGTGTTACAAGATCGTAATTAAGTTCGGCCCACTCCATATAAGTATATGGCAATAGCTTTAACGGTATCAGTGATTCTGATTTAAAGGGCAATATATCACAATAAACATACTTATCTTAGAATTTGTTTATTATTACGTTTTTATTGTAATACTTGTAGTCATTTTTCTTAAACACATTTTATGTTAAATGAGGCGTTTCCTTCATCCAGTAGCTTATCTTGTGTTTTCACCCAAAATTCTGCATAGTCATCGATGCTGGGTCCTAAACAATAAGCACAGAGAAGGAAGATATAGGTAAATAAATGTGAAATCAAATGGCCGTTCTGAAGGCCAGTAAAACGATGAGAAGCGCCAGTGTCATAGAGATGCATTATTACGCGTTGCTGTTGCGTGCGATCCACATCAGACGCGTGACTCTGCGTATGCGCACTCACACGATGTGCAGTGTGTGTTTATTTTAGCCTAGTGTCCTGGCGTACAGATTTATCCACTTTTACAGATTACTCTCATTACAGTTAATGTCATTCCTTCTGCCCTGCTCGACAAACACCTTGAGGTTTAATGGAGCATTTTGGTTTCCTTAAAATATTCATGTGCATTCAAAAGTATGAACGAATTAATTAAATATTACAGGAATTAATCGAGGTTTCATGGTATTTCCTTTTTAAATGTTTAATTTAAAAGTATAAAGTAAAAAATGTATTAAATTTAAATGTTTATTATTAGTATAAACGTAGTAAAAACTGGGTGTAAATGTGTTAATGGATAACTGGAGTGAAAATCAAAATGTTATAGCATATTTTAAGATCAGTTATCATTATTTTTTATAAAGGCAGTATTTAAATCAAAGTTTAAGTATTTATTGAGAGATGAGCCATGGGACATTAGTTCATGGGATAGCATTTTAATATCAGCATTTAAAATGTCTGCCACCCCCAAACTCCCAAATACAGAGCATATAAATGAGTGTCGCTCTTGCTGAACAGTCATTGAACATGTGACTTTTTGACCTGTTTCAGAAACTAGATTAAAATGAGGGTTTGACCAACCAGTTTGTCATGGACTACGTGCAGTAATACCTGCCTGTGCAGAAAGAAGAACAGGGAGTTGTATTCCACATTCCTGCAGTCTGTGCAGGAACAGGAAGTGAGACAGGCTTGAAAAAGAATCTCTTCGTTATCAGGAAACTCTGCAGTTTTAATAAGCAGCTCTAGTTTCTTATGATTTCAACACTTCTGCAGTTAATTATGTAGTGAGATGTCCTGGATATATTTTTCCACTTACTATCCGTAGGCCCTGACTGAATGTAACAGCAGTACTCACACACATGCAACATTATATATGTAACATTAAATCAGTGATGTATTCATGCGTACATCATCATTATCAGAGGTCATCACCCACTGAGATGTCACATGAGTGAATATCGACTTAAATGTGACCCAAACAGCTGAGATAAAACACAAAGTGAGATGTTAAATAAACCACATGTTAAAAATCAAAATCTTGTCTGTCCCATTTTCCCTTCAAATCTCATTTGCTGTAACTTTCAGCCTTATGAGTAGAGATGATGTGTGACATTAGTGTGTTTGTCAAGTTTAACAGAAAGTGAGACTGAACTGAGAGTTACAGCAGAAGACATTATCAGTAAATATCACCTTCATTTCATTCTGTTCATTACATCATGTGACCTCAGACAAGTCGGAGTCCTTTTTTGAAGCTTGTACAAATTGGTTATCTTGTCTCGGTAAACAGAAAAACTTCCAATTAGAGACATCCCAAGTAAGTCACGTAAAACACTTTTTATTTGCTCTTCCCTGCAGAAGAATAGAGAGATGATGTGTTTACATTAGGAGATGGTCCAGTCCATCTTTTTGTGAGAGGGGCCCTTTTAGCAGTTGTTTAAATCTCTTTGGCTCCACCCCCTTCTGTTATCTGTAGTTGGAGAGGATATGTGTGTGTGTGTCTCAAAGGGATGTTGTTGTGTCATGTTGCTGTCTGGAGGCCACTGTGACGCTAGTATCTGATCCACTCCAGCAAACCTTGTTTATGAAATCACTCATTCACTCATTTATTTTGTGGTATTGGTCCGAATTTATCAAGCTTTTCTTTGCCAACGTTACCCACGTTGCCAATGGGTCCATCATTGTTACACACACTCATAAAATGAATGGATATAAAATTTGCTAACTGAAAATTTTACAAGAACTAGGCCTGTAATTAAAAGTAAAAGGCCCTGTGAAGTTCCTGTGTTTCCTGCTACACTTCTCTGTACACAGTCTGTACAGTCCCCAGAGCCGCGTGACCTGAAACTGTACAGGAAGCGCATTTTTACAGATCTGGAGTCACATGCTTGAGAATCTTGTGAGCTCATGAACAGATGAATGCAGCGTTTCAGAGAAGAGCTTGTATTGATTTCTCATGTAACATACAGCAGCCGAAATTACAATCATTCTTAAAAAGCGTCATACGACTCAAAACATTATTTTGTCTCTTTGGTTGGTGGAGTATAAAAGAAGTTACTGTTAAAATGGCAGTTGCTTCTGTTTATACAACAGAATGCAGGGAGAGCGTTAACCTTGTATTGTACATGCTAAACAAAAAACATCTAACATAAACTATGATTTTTAATTCTTGCATTAAAACTGTTGGACACATTGCTGGACTTGTTTAGTCACCTGTCAGTAAAAACAACCTTTTACACCTACATACATTAGTTTAACAGCATTGTCACAATTAAACATAGCTAAACACTAACCTGACAAAACACACAAAATAAACACAAAGTAAAGAAATGTTTATTTGGAGGGTTTGCTTTCATACCATAATCATGTCAATAATAAGATCACCACGTAAATCTTTTAGTTCTCTGTCCTTGTTTTTGACAAAGCCCCTGATCTGAGACATTTGTACACTTACAACATGACGGGTGGTGTCTCATTCCCGGCTGCTGATTGGTCTGCTTCAAATCTGTGGAGTGTACTTCTGAGGAAAGTTGAAAAAGCTGTGTTTGACCACAGAATACAGCATTCCAGTGTGCAGTATTAAGTTCATACTTACCACAGTCAATGTGAAGACCTTGTTTAAATATAAAAGAGAGGACAACACAAGCCATGTTTGTGCGTTTTTTGCATCACTAAGACTGGGGTTAAGGTTTCTAAGAAGGTATAGGGTTAAAGTTTCTATTTCAGGTACTGCTTGTCACCATGGTTTCTTGCTCATATAATGCAGCAACACAAAAATATTGTAGTTTTATAATTAGTTTTTGACAAATAATCACAGGTATGAAAGCATAGTAATTGTAAAAGAGGACCAAAATGTGTTTAAAATAGTTTAAGGAGTATGTCTGCAACGACATGTTAACTCCCCAGATGCAGGCTACAAACTGCACTCTGAAGGTCAGAAATATGACATTCACAACTGTCATGTTTTCAGTGGCTTTGCTTCTGAGGTGAACTGACTCGTGAAATGTGCTGCTAACATTTACACTAACACAACAGAGTGTGTGTGTCATGTGAGTGGGTGTGTGTGGATATGTGAGGTCTAAGAAGAATCTATTATTCATTTAATCTTGTCATTACATTGATGGTCACCTTGTGCTGAGGCCTAGAATGCATCTCACCTTCTCTGTGGTCCTTCTCTGTAGGACATGGAACTGATAGATATTCTGTGGAGACAGGACGTGGATCTTGGAGCAGGGAGGGAGGTCTTTGATCTCAGCTACAGACAGAAGGAAGTGGAGTTGCATCGACAGCAAGAGAAGGAGGAGGAGAAACGGCAGCAGCATTTGAGAGAGCAGGAGACAGCTCTCCTTGCACAGCTTCAGCTGGATGAGGAGACGGGGGAGTTTGTGCCACGGCCCTCTCCGGCCAAAGGCATGCTGGTGCAGGCTAACACCTCCAATGCCGAAAACTTACAGGTATGCGGGCATGGATCTGTCCTGTCAAAGCAATCAAAGGCAGGCCTGACTACGATGCCTGGGCATGTCTAAACTTGATATATACCATGTACGTGTACACGTGCACATTACACTGAAACACCACGAGACCTGCGCTAGTAACAAAGAGGATTTGCTATCTACTGAGTGCTTACACGCACAGGTCAGCAGGCCTCACCCTTCCCTCATATTACAAGACGCAGTGGCATTGTTTCTTGGTAACTGCTGCTATGGCATAATTACTGGAATTCAGGTGCTAAGGTTTCTTGCACAACACCCACACCACTGCACTGGGAAACTAGATCCCTAAACTATTATTTCCTTAGAAGGTTAGAGACAGTTGTTTTATAGACATACCATGTGATTTTGATTCAAACTGTGTTGGGGAAAAGAGTATAGCTATGAAATGTTTTTCAACTGTGTCTCCTCCGTTTAGACACAATAGGTCCAAAAACAATTGTTTACATGTAGTATGAGTGCAGAGATGTAAAACTGATGTAGACAACACAGTCAAGATCATTTTCCTACATTTCCATAGCACTCCCATTCAAACAACAGACACTCCCAGCTGACAGGTAACTACACATAGTTCAGTATAATCTCAACCAGCACATCCATTGAGACTGTTCTCACACGTCATTGTCTGCTGTGAGCACGTTCAAAGTTTCATGTGGATGTTTCACTGTATCTGTGCAGAATGAGGTGTTTGTTGGGGAACGGGATGCCATGTCATTTGATGAGTGTATGCAGCTCCTAGCTGAGACGTTTCCCCTAGATGAGCCAGCAGAGGTAATTATGGGATACGTATCACCCATCAACAGCTCACATCCTATAGCAACATGACACCTACCTGTACTTCTGCATTTGGATTAAAATGTCTCTCCTTTCTGGTGTCCGTCTAGCCAGCTTCAGCTTGCATGGATCCTTCCGTTCCCCCATCCACAGAACTTACAAATCTGTCAGACATGCCTGTTTTTAACCAGAATGCTTTGCTGCCAGACTCTCTAGATCAGACTTGGATGGAGCTGCTGTCTCTGCCAGAACTGCAGGTATGATCTGTTCACCAGACCTGAACCCCACAGCCCAGAAACTATTGAGAAAACCTTCATCTTCCAATTAATGTAAATACATTTTTTCTCTGTCTGGATCTGATCCTATATCTAAATGTTGCATTTTAAAGTTAATTATACATACTTTTGTTTTTATAACAACAGGATTATTTACCTGTGTACTCAACATGAAGACTGTAAGAGTTGGAGTTGGAGGAAACAAAACTTAGTTGTTTACACTCTAATTAAACATTTTCCATGAAGCAGAAATTATAAGTAGACACACGATTCCCAGCATATGTTTTTCAGTAACACCTCATATCAATTTAATCCGACATTGTTGCTAATTTAATTTAATTTGCAGTTCCAAATTAAGTTAGTGGCCGACTAAGGAGAAACTCCCCTCAGTTTTACTTACTTAACTAAAAATTCTTATGTCATTTGGTGAGTGTTAATTTTAAGCCTGCCAGTGAAGATACTGCAAGCACTATAAACTAAAACTTTTCAACACATTATACACATTTATGCTGGAAATGCGACATTCAGAAACAGAGTTCAGAAACAGGCTGTGAGCTAATTCTTTGTGTGCTCTGGTTTCTACTATATGAAGGGTGTGAACAACCCTGTTTCCAAGCAACAACCAAATGACCATCTGACCTAATACTGTGGTATTACTGGCAACTCGGGAAATGTATACCTCAATTGTTTTTGTTTGAATTCAACCATTTTCCCTCTTTCTACAGTTGGTTCATAATTTAATCTTTAACATGAATTATATGCAATCATATGATTTTTTTTTAATTTTCCAGCACTGTCTCAGCTTGCAGATTCAGGAGACGTTGGGTATTGACACAAGCCCTTCTGGAGAAGAAAAGGACCCAAACGACAGACAACAATTGCCAGCGATGGACTGTCTTCCCTCTAGCCATGCGGAGGCATGCCCACCAGAATACATGAACACCTACGAGGAATCCTTCAACACTATGGTCTCACCCAACCTTGGCCCAGATGTGGGGTCCAATTATGGATCAGAGGAATTTTGCAAGCTGTTTAATTCTGACATGGAGGTTAAAGGGAGCGGCGGTCTTCTCACATCTAATGACATAAACATGGTCAGCCATCTGGCTGACAATCCCAGCATCGGTCCAGTGAACCCCATGGATCTGCACAGCTTCTCTCCTGGAAACTTTAGCTCAGGAAAACCGGAACCCATGGCAGAATTCTTAGATTCTGACTCTGGTTTGTCACTGGATGCAAGCCCTAATGTAAGCTCTCCAGGAAAGTCCCTGCAGGGAGAGGAATCCTTTGGTTTTAGCGACTCTGACTCAGACGAGATGGAAGATAGTCCAGGAAGTGCAGATTTAGATTACACAGAGATATTCCCCCTGGTTTACCCCAGTGATGGAGCCCAAGTGCTTCTCTGTGAGAAATCCCCAGCAGAGTCACAAGAGATGAAAAGAGTAAAAAACCCAAAGATAGAGCCGGCAGAGGCCAGTGGATACTCCAAACCTCCTTTTACCAAAGACAAGCCTAAGAAACACTCAGAAGGTCGGCTCTCACGTGACGAACAGAGAGCAAAAGCCCTGCAGATCCCGTTTACTGTAGACATGATAATCAACCTGCCTGTGGATGACTTTAATGAGACGGTTTCCAAACACCAGCTCAGCGAGGCTCAGCTCACCCTCATCAGAGACATCCGCCGGCGTGGCAAGAACAAGGTCGCCGCACAGAACTGCCGCAAACGGAAGTTGGAGAACATTGTGGGGCTGGAGGATGAGCTGGATTCACTGAAGGAAGAGAAAGAATGTCTGTTGAAGGAGAGAAGCAAACACAATGCCAGTCTGAAAGAGATGAAGCAACAGCTAAATACTCTGTACCAGGAAGTCTTCAGCACACTGAGAGATGAGCAGGGCAGGCCTTTCTCACCTAATGAATTCTCTCTTCAACACACAGCTGATGGCACAGTTTTCCTTGTTCCTCGCCTTAAAAAGACCTGCTAAAACCGTGTGTTAACCAGGCACGAATCTGATGATGTGACAAGCCATTGTTCAGCTGATTGGTCATTTGGTTTCTGTGCATGGAAATGTATGAAGTAGCCCTACCCACCACAACATCTCATTGTATAATATAATACAATGAGTATAATATTAATTATGCAGTATGTGTTGATTGTCTTTGGTTGTCACAAAGAACAGTGGTTTTACATTCAGTGTAGAGAGATATCTTGTTGCTGGAAGTTTGATGTGTTGTGCCTGGTTAAAACAAGTAGGTTAAAATTTGTTTTATATAAAAGAAAAGTAAATAGGAACGTATTTTGCTTATACAACTGTTGAAATGGCAGAACTATTATATGAGTTTTGCATATTCCACTTTCCTAATTTTCTTAATCTCTGTTTGATTTTGAACTCCTGTATATTTTCTCAGATTATTTTATTATCTGGTTTGTAAATACATTTATACTTTATTTGCTATTAAGGTAGGAGAAATGTATTATACATAAAACAGATCACATTTTAGTATGCTAATAATGTTGTGGTCAATTTACATCCGCACTTCAATCAGTTTTTATATTCTCATTTACAACTCTATGGCTTTTTTATCTCCTGACTTTATGGCTTTATATGAAATAAATATTTACCATGACTATGTCTGCAGCACTGTTAATGAAAGAGGAACTGGAAACAACAAAAATTAGCATAAAGAAAGTAGCATCAAATCTGCACTGATTAATAACATTCAATTAGATGATCTATTAAACCTAGTGGCCAGTTGAAGAAATCTGCTTATTTCACATTTTACCACAGGATGTTTTTTAAGTTTCAAATGACAGTGTTGGAGGAACACGAAGTCACACATAATATCCTGACCTATATCTGTGAGACTTCCTCTCTCTACCTTGTCACAAAAAGGTTAAAATTCACCAGGACAGTAAAGTGAACAATAGTCAATATATAACATAGAAGGTTTGGGCTGTAGTTGTTATTTTCTTTGAAACAGACTTCTTGATAGGACTTCTGTCAAGTGTGCCTTTACTAGCGTTTCAACTGACGTTTTTCCTCAGCAGAACCACCTCAGTCTGTCTGTTATGCAACAAAGATGATTGTCTGGCTGTGATTAATAAAAAGACTTGCCTTATTAAGGCCCAGTTGGACAAAGAAGAAACAAGTATTTGTTTGCAGTGCCAGGAACTTTATCATCCCCGCACAGCACCTTTAAACACACCAAACCCTCCTCTCCTGTACAGTCACGCTAACAAACAGGGCCAATCTGTTCAAAGACCTGCATGTACCTGCTGCCAGGCAGAATCTGTTCACTGTACAGATATATGGCTTGGAACTGAAAGGTGCTTTGTGCTAATGAAATATTGTAAGGCTCACAACTGCCATGTTTTCAGTCCTGTTTGTTACATATGCAATGCTAAAGCAGTTTTTCTGGGCCAGTGGTCATTTTAAACATGTATCCATCATTATAACCTGGATTCAATGGCAAGGGAACAAAGTTCAGAATATACACACTGCATGAGAAGAGCAATGAAGAAGAGGAAAAAAAACTTTTTTGTGAAAAGAAAACATTTTTGTGAAAATGAAAACACTGAAAATGTAAAATAAAAACACTGAAGTGTTTTAACACTGAAGTGAATAAACAAAACCAAAACTTGGCACTGAAATCCCACACATTCATTCTCAGCTACAGTGGCAAAAGAAAAGTATGTGAACCTTTTGGAATTTCATGGTTTTCTGGATAAATTTGTCATAAAATTTATCTAATCTTCATCAAAGTCAAGGGTGTTGACAAACATAATGTGTCTAAAAAGAATAACACAAAAAAACTGATCAAAAATCTGATCTCTCATGTATTTTTTGTGAGCAACCAAAAAACCTCATAGTGCTTGTGGGAAAAGTATGTGAACCCCATGAGTTAATTACCTCAAAAAAGCTAACTTGCACACCTGGAGTCTGGTTATGATAATACATTTGGAGGTGTAGACTACAGCTTCTTGATATAAACGGATATAAACCACTTTAACTTTTGTCTGTTGTTTTGCATAAGAAGAACATGCTTATGTGAGTTATGCCTCACCTAAAAGAGTTTTCAGAGGACCTACGATCAAGAATTGTTGATTTACATAAAACTGACAAGGGTTACAAAGTTATTTCAAAGCCTTTAGAAATTCACCAGTCTACAGTTAGGCAAACAGAGTGATGTCTCACAGTGTCTCTACAAATAGAGACACTGTGAGACTGTTGCTGCTCTACCAGGAAGTGGCACCCAGTCAAAATGACACCAAGAGCACAAAGAAACAAGGCCAAATGACAGACAAAGATGTGAAGGCATCATTATAACTTGCTAACATCTGTTTATGAGTCTACAGTACATAAAACACGGCAGGACACCACAAAGGAAGACACTGCTCACTAAAATGAACATTGCTGCACGCCTGAAGTTTGCAAAAGAGCACATTGACTCTCCACAGTGGTATTGGCAAAATGTGGACTGTGATGAAACTAAGATTGAACTATTCATAAAAAATCTATAAGCTATAACTGATTTGATGAGCTATAACTTTCAGATCTTGGCCCCTCCCACTCATCTGTCCCCATCCCCATCTAACTGATCTGAAGCCTGTTGCACACACTGGTCAAACAGATTTTTAACAGATTAAATCTAAAGCGAGATCTCCATGACACTTACCACGAAGCTAACGTGTGTTTTCTCTCTCTCCCCAGCAGACAGCAGTGGCTGAGCGATCGACCTTCACTACTTCACTGAAGCACTGCTCAAAACCCAGCGCACCTCACGCCGCCTGTCGTCACATGGACCTGCACACTGTTCATCACTGTTGTTTATTTTTTGTTGAAAATTATACTGGAATAAAACCCACCCTTCGGGGGATTTACTTTTCATTTACTTGCCATGTTTTCTTTACCCTCTGACGCTATGCAATATTTACAAAATGGCCAAATTAAACTGCTTTTAATTGTTGAGTTTGACTATTCCAGCTACACCACATAATAACAATATACCCAAAGTCTCAAAGTTTAGCATCAGGTTGGGGAGGTACATTTTGCAAATACAAAATTAGCTGGTTGCTGGTTTTTGCACAAGCAATGCAAATGATGAGCAGTGTTGCATAAATGTTTATAAACATCATTAAACCACAAAACATTGAATCGACTGACAGTTTGTACTTCAGTTTTTGGTCATTCTGAACATAAAAATAAAATGTCACATACATGGATGTGACTTAATGTGATACATTTTTCTGTCAACATCGCAATTCTTACCCAGCAGAACTTACATTTCCCTTCTGAAAATGTGGTGCATGCCTCCAAAACTTCTTCCATCATTTCAGTTGTCATATCCTCTAAAGCCTCCATACTTTTCCCCACTGCTCGCAAACTCAAAACTGAGAACCCCAACAAACAGCTGCTCTGGCTGCTATTCTGTATAATAAAAAGTATTCATATTAATCTGAAAATCAATTACATTGTGACTTTCACCCAGTACCGTACTGACACTGTCCAATCACTGGATCCTACTGCAACGAAGGCTCGCCTCATAAACTTGCGTGATTGCGTCAAGAAGCTACGTCAGCACAACGTAATTAACGTCACTGAGTGCTGCCCACGTCATAGTAAAACATTCATTTCGCATAATCGCATGTTTCCTTTGAGCTGGGCCATTAAACAGATGTTAAAAATTCAGACCTGTCCCATTTTTCTGCTTCATTGGATAAAGAAATAAAACCGGCCTACAATAGTCCATAGTAAAGCTTTCACGCGCCATTTAAATAGTTTATCCGTGTTTCCCCATTTACCCCATATATTAAGATTTGCAAAATATTAGACATTTGGCCGTTATCTTATACTGACACATTAACAAAATAACAGCTTCAATTTCCCCAACGCCGGCAATAATCCTCTCCAAACGAGACTGCTGTGAAACACTGGACACAGGCGCGAGGTTTAAGAAATAAACTAATAATAAAACATAAAAAGCGCCTCGATGGTACATCTGAACTGTAACAAACAACACACATAAACAAGCCTGAGACCTAAATAACCAGTATATTAAATAATATTATTAAGCGTGGGAGAATAAGATTTACTCTGACACGTGGCTGTAATGGTATAATTATGGTGAGTAATTTTACCTTAATGTCTTACTGCAAAGATTAAGCTTAAAAGTCTGAAAACTTCTGAGTGTACATTACATACTACCAACCAACTACATGGTCATTTAAAATATTAATAGATGTATTTTCTGACTGCCACATTGCCAACTAGAGCTATAATAATAAGTTTGGCAATTTACTGAACCATTTATCTAATAAATGTATCCCTATGCCGTTAATAACATAATATTAAGAACTGTAAACAGATGCGCGCCCTGACTCACAGCCGCAGGCTAGAAATGACAGTAAATACATAACAGGTTAAAAACAAAAAAATTCACTTTATTTGGTTTTAAAATGAGTATATTTCAAAAAATATAATCAAAACTTAAAAATCAATGTAAAGTGTATATTTGTAAACAAATGTTGACCTCCTCCCGGAACTATGACAGGCTGTTCAGAAATAATTCATATTTAATGTATCCTGGGTCCCTGGGCTAATATACGGTTGAATAACAAATGCATATTTATAATTCATCGGTATTACCACTCATATATTGATTTAGATACATTGGTTTATAATGCATCGGTAYTACCACTCATATATTGATTTAGATACATTGGTTTATACCACTCATATATTGATTTACATACATTGGTTTATAATGCATCAGTATTTCCACTCATATATTGATTTAGATACATTGGTTTGCTCAAGTGCACAAGTGTTAGTTCAAGTATATTTCTTTGTTTGTATGTTGGTATACACACAAAAATGTGCCTGTTTATTATTTATATGTGTAAATGTACTTTGTATGCTGTAATGTATATTAATTTCTTCAAATATATATTACAATTATAATAACTGTAACTTATGCAGGTGCCCTAGAAAATGGCCACATGTGCTCACATCACATCAGCTGTAGACATAATCCACAATATTTGACAAATAGGTAGTTGCCAGGCCCTTTTTTGTCTCCATTTAAACATTTTATCTATTTACAACATTGTTTAAACCTAATGAAGTTACTTACTATGAATGTTTTGTCTGCTATTTATAAAACTTCACCTAATTGCACAACCTATGCCACTAGTTTGGCAGATGCTATTTATTCTCAGGAAGTGTGATGTGTCTATGACGTCACCATTCAAATCAGTTAACAATTGTTTACAATAGTTGAGTGAGAACAGTTTCTCCTGCCCATGACAGGAGAAAGATGCAGTCAGACTAGTTTTACACAAGCTCTGATCTGTGCTGCTGAGGTGAGGACATACAAAGTGCCACCTGCTGGCCATTCATAATTTGTGTTTGGAGCGCTTTAAGAATACGATACGTTTTTTGGATGAATGTAAAAAGTTTTATATCTTAAGTAGCATCCTGGTTTCTTGAGTAAAGGGCAGTTTGGCAGAAACATTAAGACAGGCAGTGACTTATAGGTTTGTGACAGATGAAACAGCACCATAATAAAACAACCTTTTCACTTTATTGTCTGTTTAATAAGTGCTATTTTTTGCATCTGTGATGTGGCACCACGAAGTGTTGCTCACTAGCAGAACACAGGCTTCGGGAGGCACATAGATCTGTACCAATGAGTTTAGTTAACTTGGTGCAGACCCAGTGGTTGTTTTAAAAGCCACCATCAGGGCCTTGAACTTAATTCTAGCAGCCAATGGTAGCCAGTACAGTCTGGTGAGAAGAGGAGTGACATGTGCTCTCTCTGGCTGGTTAAAGACCCTCACTGCTGCATTCTGAATCATTTGCAGTGGTTTAGTAGTTTACTTGTTGGCAGGCCCAAGAGAGCATTGCAATGGTCCAGCTAAAAGCTCTGAAACATGACATCATGTGCTGCTCAGCACTGTGACCTTTCATAAGCCACAGCAATTGTTCAATCTAACATCTGTGATTTATTTTGACTGTAAGCAGTACATGTCACTACACACTCAGAAAACTAAATACAGTGCTGGAAAATGATGAATAATATAATCCATTGAAATGTCATGTAAATGTCTATATTGTTTTTGTTTGATGGTATGCCCATCTCTAACATTTTTTTCAGTTTCATTGGCTGGAAATTGCTCTTTAAAGTGCCATCTTTTCAAAAAATACAACTTCAGTTTGAATCATAAATGACAAAAAAAACATGAAAAAATATTTGGTTAAAAGATACGAAAAGAAAGAGTTAATCTGGACATTATGCTACGCTAGGGTCACTGTGCTGTGTTAATGGCACTTGAAGTTTGTCATGTTTTGTGTTTAGCCATGCTTTGCTCTTTTATGTTGTTAAGTGTTTATCAGGAGTGAATTGATCTTTTGAAAACTGATCAATCGTGTTTGTAAAGGCAGAGGATTGTGTTGTTATTTTGACCCAAAATCAATACAGAATTAATGTGACTGATGTCCAAAATGTTTCTTGCTAAGACACCGGATCTGCCACCTGGCTATTGATAACACCTTTTTCTTTAACTAACAGTCCCTGACAATGTATCGAATCCAACACACACCTTCCCTGCAGACAAGCCACCCACCCACACTGCAGGGCTGATTGTTTCATAACCTTATCACATGCTTCAGGTGTGTCAGGCTGAGCTGCCTGTGTGTTTTGTAACTCATGAATCTCGCTAAACTGAGTGTAGATTCAATGCATGTGATTTGTATGGAAAAAAACAAATATGCTGAAATACTCCTGATAAACCCAACAACAGTTATGTAAACTAGTGGAGACATTTTAGCATAAGACACTGACAGTTAATGAATGTCTAGTTAAGGTGTGACCCACAAATGAATGAGGAGGAATGATGGCTGCTCAACACAACCCTCCTGACGCCCAAAACTCCTCAGCATCTGCATTTATACTTGCTTAAATTACTCCAAGCCTTTAAGTAAAAATGTGATGTGCTCGATGTAGCGAATGCTAAATGCTATTTTTTTTGACAGAATCATATGAAGAGCTGAAACCTGTCCGGAAAATCTCTAGTAACACCAGCAGACGGCGCATCAAGTCTTTCTATGAATTTAATACTCGGTTACTGCAGTAACACTTAAAGACGTGTTTACTTGTTCACACTATACTTTTGTACTGAAATAAATAACGTACAGCCAAATTTTCCTAAAATATATATTCACTTATATATTCAGGAAGCATTTTAAAATATGCAGCCATTATAATATTTCTGGTTTTGTAAATAAATGAACAGTAACATATTTTATATTCCTTTAAAAAGGAAACTGTTAGGCTACATTTTTAATTTGATCCACGTAAATACTGTTGCCTACTGAAACAAAACACATCTGTATACTCTATATTTGTTACTTGTAAACATATTCATCTGAATTCAACAGAACAATTACTTTGATTGGAAATAGCCATAATTTTAGCCACATGACCTCCAGGCATTTACACAAATCCCCAAGTTACCTGTTACCTAACCAGTTACCAATGACCTAATCTCTATCTCCAATAATAATTGTTGTCTGAAAGCGTGAAAACAGCATTTTTCATTTTTGTTTTTCAATTTTCAAGACAGCTTTAGATGGCGCTATAATCCACGAAAAGGTCAATGAAATAAAATCACTGGCATTTCATTTATGTTGCGCAGACATCGCGTCAACTGAGTAACTACTATAGTTTATCTTAAACATGTCTATTGCCGTTCATGACGAGATGAAGATGTGTTAATTTAGTTTCTTTATCTCAGCTCATTTTGGTTCGTAGAATGTTCTTATTTAGATCCCCAAAAAATAACCAAACAGGAACCATATGCAAACGTTTAAGGAACGTCTGATGTTTGCTGAAGGTTTTTCTTATAACTGTACCTTGCGCTTTATTATAACCGTGGATAAACAATGAACGAAGAAACAAAATGGTGTAAAACTTCCATAAATACAGGGTAAGACTTTTAACCCTATACGATTTCTGTTGGTCCCCTGCGCTCGTTTACATTTGTCTGCCTTATTTTAATATGATTATTTTAAAACAAAATTGCTAGTTTACAACTGTATTTAAAAAATGAAGTTTCTCAAACGACCAGCTGGGTTACTTGTATGGCGTTATTTCAGTTTTTATACATTGATAAAAACTCTCAAATCTCCGGACATTTTTACACACATTAGCAGCGTTTGATCTTCATCTCCAGCGATCAAAGAGAAACTCTTCCACAGTGTCTGAATGCGGGCGCTGCCTTGTCCCGGGAAATGACAGCTACGCCGGATCAGCACACGCGGACATGCGCAAGTGGAAGGAAACACCCTCAGACGGGGAAACAGAGAGTTAATAGAAATAGCGTTACTACTCTGCCTCTCGATGGCACACAAACACAATCTCTCTCCCAGGAGTTGAGGAAACGCACAATCCCGCCCATCTATTTCCGCAGACAGCGCTTAGAGGAAACCGGGCGTCAATCACACCCGACAAAAACAGAAGCAGCGGTGTTAATGATCTTCATTCAGAATGATCTGGAAGCCTTTGTGGAGGCCTGTAGCAAAAGCGTGTGAACATTCTTACAGTATGTATGCTTGTTATTTGGAAAGTATGTCCAGTAAATATTTCTCAGGGTATTGACAGTTATTTCTTTGCTGTTCACAGTCAGTTATGTCTAAACACATACCCTATAGTTCCTCCCGCGAAACACTTCAGATGCATGTAAGAAAAATCATTCAATAATTTTATGGTTGTTTTTCTATACATAATCTAGTTTTAGATTGTAAAACTAAATCTACCATATTTATATTGCTGTCCACTGACACATAAACCTTAGATATGCATTGAAATATGTCCAGTGCCATTTGGCTAAACTGAGGGTATTAAATCACACCTGATTACAGGGTTTAAGTTGTGTGTTCTTGGTCTAATAAACAGCCTGGTGCTGTTTCTCTCAGACCCACAGTGATAGGCACCACACCAGTCCTTCAGCTGTCAATGTGGATCAGTTCAGCACGAGGGAGGAGACCAGCGGCTAAACTGCACTGCTATCTTACACATCACAGCTCCTCTGATGGGCTGATTTGAAATGTTTACATAGGCAGCAATCAGTGTGACAAAATAGTGTTTTTTTTATGAGAAACACTCTCACCATTCATTCCAGTAGTATGTGATGTTAACTTGTTTCGCATCAGCGCACACACAAATATTGGGTAATATAAACCATTTTTATTAGAATAAACAATCTTATTGGTTTAGGTTATTGATGTGTATTTCTAGATATTTCTCTGAACTTATCTGCCATTTTTACAGCATAAGGAAACATGCAATGCTGTCTCAGAATGTAAAAAATGCTGTACCTGTTGGTAAAAGATGTCGTCTAGGGAATCAGAGGGATTTGGAACAGAGCTAATATTAGCTTACTTTCACTTTTGACTGAAAACATCTTTCTCTCAGAGAAACAAATAGTTAAAACCAGTGCAATTCTTTACTGAACTCTAAATCAGTCAGTCAGTGAGTGTGTATGTGTTACAGGTTGTGAATGTGTTTCCCTGCAGCTCATGAATAAAAGGTTTCAGATCTTAAAGGCCTTCCATGTAAAGTCCTGTCTGTCTGTGTAACAAATAGCTTCATAGATTCACTGTCAGCTGGAATGAAATGATTTTGAAAATAAACCAAGTTGAGTTTATAAACTGTTGTGTTTTTGCAGTGTATTGATGCTGGTTGGGCTCTCAGTTGCTGTGACAGATAATGAGTTTTACTCTATGGGCTGTGAACAGAGAGATGCTTCTCACAGCTCTGGGACCAATAAATGCTCCCGGCCCCTCACTGTCTGACAAAGACGTGATGAATAACACCAAAAAAACTGTTGCACAAACAGAAATGTGTAAAAATGATCATTTAGTCATAGCTACAGGGTTGTCCTTTTTAAGGCAGGCTGCACAGTTTGCTGTTGAAACTGTGCACGGAGGTAAAGCACATTATTGAGCTGAGTTAACTCTCCACCGGTCTGCACACACACCCCTGTGCTTTCTGCATCTGTCATATGTAAATACTTGGCCTAGCTATTTATTTAGGAAGGTTATTGTCAAGTGAAATGAGTATGATAAGCAAGCAAGTTTTGAAATCATATCTCACATTTACCAGTTATCTTATATATACCAGTTATCTCATATAGACCATATATTCCATGAAAACATATATAAACAGTTTTCATTCATGTGCA
>JBAJNP010008401.1:5200-20343 GCA_036877545.1 Yasuhikotakia modesta
CTTGCTCAAGGGCACTTCAGTTGCTATCTGCCGGTGCTGGAATCGAACCAGCAACCTACTGATTACAAGCCCGACTCCTTAACCAGTAAACCACAACTGCCCCCTCAAACTCTAGTGAAAGGAAACTATTTTAAAGTTACATTAAGATTTGAACGATTCAAAATGAACGAGTCAGCAGATTAATTTTTGATTTTGAAGATTAAGTGGTTTTCTAAAATGAACAATATGCAGTGATTCATAATTTATTTTGTTACTTGTAAAGACATTGTAGCAAAGTTCTTGCTTGTATAGGTTTGCTTTGTGTATTTTGAACTCTTATTTTGTTTATCAGAACAGCAGCTCTATCTAGATACAAATTGCAGCATTACATTGCCATCTTCAGTATTTGGCAGTAGCATTACAACAATTAGCACAGCAATTCGTTTAACTACATAGCTCAGCATCAAGGTTTTACTGTCACTGTTTATAAAATCATGAAGTTTTGTTATAGTACTGATAGTCACTACAATGTTACATTTTACCAGACAGTATTTCAGTAATCAAATCATGTGTCCTGTATTTAGTGTCAGCTATCAATGTCTTCTGATTCATGTAGGGTAATAAATTGGTTAAACTGGTTAGCAAAACAGCCTGGATTTGTTTGCTAATCAGTCTGAATTATTCAGGCAACAAACCCACATACTGAATTTATAACCAGCAAAAAAATATTTTTAATTTGAGACACTTCAGATTATTTCAGATTTCACATTAATTTTACAGAAACATATCCAACTGACTAATAAAAAAAATTATTAATTTCAATTCATTTTAATATTACACACTTTATCAAGATTTAGTTATTTGAATTCTGTTTAAGCAGTATTTATTATAGCAGCGACTGAAACAACAGTTTCAGTTGAACAATTCACAATATGAGAAAGACCCACGTTTAAACAACACCATCTTTACATGCATGTCCCACTAAGTGTGTGTGTCGGTCTCAGAGCCAAACCCTGGGCATGACAGAGGGTGGTAAGGTTAACAGGTGACAGTGGGAGGCACGAGGCAGGCCAGGAAAAAGTATGTGGGCATCACAATTTGAGCTCCGGAGAAATTGTGTCACTCTTGTCAATCTCTCATTAAACCCTCTCCCCCCCTCACATAAAGCCCACCCCCTTCTTTGCGTCCATCTGGACCCCCGCAGGGGTCTAACCGCACCCTGAGCTGTGCTTTCATCCCATTAGACACAAACATGCTTGTATACTTACTGACCACACACACACACACACACACACATGCACACAACACAACATTCACACACTCAGCTGTCTTCCTCCTGTTAGCTTCCCCCCCAGAAGTGTGCCAGTCCACTGTGTTCTCCTCTCCAGCCAGCTGGCAGCTCACCAGGGGCAGGACGGCTCAGCGCTCCCTGCTCTCATCACTCGGCAATGGGGAGGACAAACTGACTGGCTGGCATATGCTGGATCTGACCTCCACATGGCACAGTGGTGCTTTCGGTCCCTCAGCCCAGCTCACTGTCGGTCAGTTGTCACACAGATCGAATCATTAACCTCCGCTGTGGGTGTGAAACAGGAAGCAGCTGTCAATTGAAATATCCTTTGAGTGTTATATAAAATTGTTTTTGATCTCACAGCTTTTTCTTATGCTTTTAGACATGGATGTTGCACATTAGAAGGTTGCCAGATACCTTACATTTTCTCCATTTCTACATTTTCATTAGATTTTCTCTAAATGAAGCCCCCAGTGGTGGAATCCCTCTCAGATGTCCCTGGATGTTAGGCCTGGATGATGATGTGGAATTGACCCAGTCATTGCCCCAGTTACAGTATGTTAGGTGTATTGCTAAAAAGTACAAAAATTGAGTTTGGAAGATGATATACTGGCCTATAAGTCTTATTTATGTCAAAAGAAATATCTACAAAAATGTTGTTAAATAATGTATTTAATAATGTCAATTCAGGGCATGTTGTCACATTCTTCAATGTTATACATCTACACACAGACGTGTGTATTTCTCGTATTTGTTATTAGAAGTTTAAAAGTGTGGTACCCTCTGTAACAAGGCAACAAAAAACTATTTTAACCCCCCGTACACAAACACACACACACACAAACAAACACAAAACTAATTCTTAAGTTCTCAAATCTTTTTTCCTCTCTCACTGATTAATGTTATGAGGAGGGATAACACTTTTACTGTCTGTACTGAAGTAATGCAAAGAAAAGATGGATCACACCGCATAATGGCGATGACTTCCAGAAATGGCTGAGTTATTAATAATGATTTTGTCTTGCTCCAACGCAATTAAATAAAACCACATTTGCATATGGGAAAATAATTAAAACAAACAAACTGCAAAGACTGCACCCTCTCCCACAGGAGACGCAGCCAGAGATGAGCAGGGCCCAAAAATGAAAAATGCCCCTCACTGAAGGGTGTAATTGCAGCACCTCGTCCATTAATCCTGTCAGTTCAGCTCCTTAACACTTTCTCAGGGCTTCTCTACAGCTTCACAGTCTTGAGGTATGAATGCACAGCTTATGTGGGACTTGAGGAACAATTTAACAAGAGCGACTGCAGACCAACTTTATTTATTAGGACAAATAAGTAAATAACTTAGAAGACTTGTGGATATGAGGTAAGCTATTTAGGACTTGAAACACAAAGGGTGCACACACACACACACACACACACTCACACACACACAGTTGCATGACGTTGCATGAAATTATTTGCATGTCTGTGTATCTGTCCGTGTATACAAGCAAGAAAAAAAAGTAAGAGTGTGTGTGTTGTTTTTTTGTTTATTCATACATGCGTTCTTGCATTTGCAATTTTTGAGTCTTTGAAAAAACTCCCTGCTGATACTGCAGGCAAGAAGGCATTGCTTAAAATTCATGCAAGCAAGTGAGTGAAACTGGCTAAAAACCTTATTTCAGCTCTATTTGAAGCCTGGGAATCAAAGATTGACAATCTCTCAGCATTCCAGCAGCAAAACCATGAGCCCTGGCACAGTCTACATAGTACCAGGACAGGGTACCAGGCCCAGAAACACATGTAAAACCAGACAGAGTACCACCTTTTTGAGATGATCTGCCATGCTGTGAGAACTGAGGGGGTTGGCAACTCATTGGGCATGAAACTTAGTACAAAGAGGGTAACTTTGTAATTCCTCCATTTACTGAGCCATGCCTGGCTTCTTATTTGTTGACTGTGTCCACTCACAGGACAAGTAACACCTGGATATTATTTAGAGGTTCACACTGCAGACAGATTCTGCATTTCCAAGCCACATTCAGATGCCTGCGAGATACAACAGGGGAATTTGCATTCATTGAAGAGTGCCATGTTTTCTATTCCTTTCCTGAAAGTGCTCAACATGATGCAGTGGGCTGTAGCCCCAGGCTGAACAACACTGCCAAAAACGCCTGCGTTCTGACAAAGAAACGCTTCCAGGTTCACGGCACTTTCTCTGATCTGTCCATCCTCTGAGCTGCCTGTAGACGCGGCTCCATTTAAAGAAACACCCACAGCTATCGAAGAGTGGTGAGGTGGACACTGACTGTAATGCAATTCAAATATTACTTACAAAGATTTAACTTAGGAACACATTTGAAGCTTGTTTTGTGTGAGTGGTTAATACCTCAAGTGAGATGCCCTGATATCTGCCACAAACATTGTTTAAAATTAGTCAAATGAATAGAGCTGAAAATGATAAATACAACATTTTCATTGGACAATAAATCTGATTCCATAAAAAACTACTAAAAATCTTGAAATTATTACAGTAACAGTTTTACTGTTTTTTTTGTACTTCTACAATTTTCTGTACTGTATCTTCAGCAGCCACATTTAAATTAGCAGAAAATTGATTTAGCTCTAATTTGAATGTTTACATCTAGTGAAATATTAGTGCTTAACATTAGTACTTATTAGTACTAATATTAGTGCTTAATATCTATTAGTGCTGATTGGTGACTTTCCAGATGGAGTGTGTGAGGCTAGCAGCTCCTCTGCAGTAAATAACTTGTTGACCCCCCCAAACCATCACCCCCCCCCCCTTGATCAAGGCAGTGCACCGTCCTAATCCGCAGATTGATTATGACAGGCAAACTATTTCAAGTGTAGATCTGAGCTAAATTGAAATGGGCAGTACCACCTGTGTTGGAAGGGGCCCAGCGCTTGAGTATCCTGCATTGATGACGGAAAAAATCTGCTAGCTACAACCTTCAAAGCCACTTCCTTCTGCTGCAATCTGCTTCTGCTCTTTTCCCATTCCTTCAGAGTCCATTCCCTGGAGCTCAGCTCACTGTATTCTCCACGGAGCAACCACAAGCTCTCAGCTTTCGCATATTTATCAGGCAGCTAAGCTCATGTGGTGTCAGTTAGCAAAAAGAAAGACAGATTTCCATTAAATCTGAACAGAAGAAAGTGATTTTCAGCCACAGAATGTGGTATTTGGTGCATTTGCATTCAGACATACTAGCATAAAAAAAATGCCACAGTCCAAACTGAACAGCTAGCAATTTTGTTTAGATGAGGTAATGACAGACAGGAAGTGACACATTGCAGGCAGGATGCAGTCTGTGTCAGTCAGCTGTGAGGGTGGCGTATGGACAGGCGTGGGGTCAAGCACTCAGCGCCTCATCAAGTTCATTTCCACACTGTTCTCCGCACGGTGTTTCCTCTCAGAGGACTGGCCATAGGAATGCTTGGCTTTTTCTCTCTCCTCCCCTCTGCCTGTCTTTCACACTGTCTGTCTCTCTCCTTCTCATTCACTCACATGGAATACCTGTCGGACATTTTTATGTGTGTGTATGTTGTCTCATGGTTAACTACCCAGGAAGGCTCATCTGCTATCCACACTGAAAGGCCTGTTTGTCGGCAGTTCTTCAGAGACTGGGGCATTCAGAACAAGAAGGTTCTGGAAGGGATCCAGAGAAGACTGTACCACGCATTTATTCTGAGAGAGGCGCCGAGTGGCACCGTAAACAGGAGGCAGAGAGGGAACACACGTTATTGTTTCACATCAGCACCGGTACGGTACCACACAACAGTAAACACTCTGACAAAAGCCAAACATAAAATAAAGCAAGGATAATACAACATCAAGTTCAGGAAATGGTGGCAGCTAGTCCATTAATAGTACAGTAAAGAGTACTATAGTAAAGAGTTTGTTGATTTCACCCAAATTTTTAGCTACATCAGTAGTCAGTAGAAAACAAAAACAGAGTGTGTGTGTGTGTGTGTGTCCCTCATCTCCATGAATGAATTCAACTCCTTTAATGGGGTGGGTGGTGTGCTAAAATGGAGTTAACTTGTAAGTTATACCCGTTTATAATTGTTAGTTGACCTGACCAAAAACATCAGGTACTGGGGTAACAAACTGAAATTAACCGATTCAGCATCTTACGTCAGGAACACCTCAAATAAATGCACCAAAAATAATTAAAACAGATCGCAATAATTACCATGACCAGCTTGTGAACTGGTTAGCCGTTATACCAGAAATTAGACTTATCGACCATTCAACTTTACACGTGAGACATGCTTCCTTAGCATGGTTGGCCCTTAAGTTCAAGTTCAATTTATTTATAGAGCGCTTTTCACAATGGTACATTGTCACAAAGCAGCTGTACAAACATAAGCAAAATAGCAAAAGGTGTTTAAAGTAAACTTGAAATGAATCCACTTTAGAGGAAACAGATTCAATAAGAAAAAGACAGAACACATTAATAAACATACAATCATGCACAGACAGAAAATGATGAAAAGTAACAGATAAACAAACATAAATGTTACTAAAGAACAGATAGTGAGGGTGGTGGCTATGCTTAAGCACTGAAACACATCCACAAGTAACAAATGTGCATTTTAATAAAAGTAAATGAGAGAGAACTTAAGGAGTTTAGAACAATATATTGCATGTTGGCAAAGTTAATGCCAAAATAATGGCACAGATTAATGTGAACCCATTGCCAAATATAAGCACTCAGCTCTGCTGTGACTATAAGAACATAATTTGTGCAGTTCTGACATTCACACATACCAAACCAAGTATTTCATACAGCTGCTCATTTTTGTTGTTAAATTAAAATGAAAGCATGTTTTCTATTGAAAGACTTGAGCTGGATAGACAGGTCACAGATAGACAGACAGGTAGACTAAATAAACAATAAAACAACACGAGGAAACTTGTATCCGCATAATAGGCGTCATGTTTGAAGCAACATCTATCCGTCTGTCATTTCCTGAGCATGCGCACAGACGAGCAGCGGCATGAACAGGGCGGAACAACGTGACGCAATTAATGGGCGTATAGCGGAAGAGTATAAAATACTGTCATTCGCCGTCACAAAGTATAAATAACTTCGTCCAGTCGATTACTCTTCCTCTTTGACCTGCTATCACACTTTTCATTTATCCTAAATGTGTAGTTTGATTAATAATTTAATA
Source organism: Yasuhikotakia modesta (assembly GCA_036877545.1). Classification (NCBI taxonomy): domain Eukaryota; kingdom Metazoa; phylum Chordata; class Actinopteri; order Cypriniformes; family Botiidae; genus Yasuhikotakia; species Yasuhikotakia modesta. Next base: position 11,658 of record JBAJNP010008401.1, read on the forward strand.
TAACAAATATTAAAATTATTAATTTTAACGCGTATTTTGGTTCAAAAAAAGGGGTTATCATAATCATCATATTAATATTTGTTTGAATTTAATGTTGTTTATGTCATTTGTCATTTTTGTTCGGTTACATGGAAATGTGATATCCTATTAAGATATTTTATACCCTGAATGCAAAATGAAATAAGCTTGTTTCTTAAATGGATGACAGCTCAGCAGTACATTCATGTTTCTTATAAACGGGTGTCCTTCTTCAGAACCAATAAATCCATTCAATTATACTTAAAACAAAATGTTAAAACGGAATGTTTTTTAAGAACCAAGTTTTAATTGTCGTAACCAATAATAATTTGATTCAATTAACTGTCTTCGATATTCACACACTTCTTATGTAGAATAAATTTGATCATGGTTCATTGTTTTGTTGAATATTTTATTGCATTTGAATGTTATTATTTAAGCATTTTAAATAGCAATACTTAAACGTTTAATTGTGAAAAATATAATCACGTAACTGCTTACTGCTTTAATTTCTAAACGTTTCAAGTCGAAATCTTTCAGATCAAAAGTCAGATTTACAAAGCATTGCCTTGTAAGTTCAAAACCCCTCAGAAAAACTTCATTTCTTCTAGCCTATTTTTAAACGATTGTGTATTAATATTTGGTTCTAAATTACTCACCAGCGTTTACCCTTGTGACTAAGTGCGACCCCTGCTGGTCACAAAACCTCTTCTCTGTCAAACGTGTTCATCTAATCTTTAAGATCGTGTTGATCTCCAGTTACTTCATTTTTATGCCTTCTGTTGGGCAATTGTTTTTACAGACATACACACGAATTCTACTGGTGAGTTTGGCGCATTTGTGGATGGTCTTGGCTTGACTGTGTCTCTTTCATCTCGACCCCAGTGCACAAACATACAGCTTAATGCGACCACTGTTCTCTCTTTCATTTCACTCACCATGGCAACCGAGATGAAGGGTTCAGAAATGCTTTGCCTGCGAATGAAACTAACGGTCTTAGTCGGGCTGCGAGAGAGACGGAAATCGTAAAGAGAAACATAAGACATGTGCGTATATAAAAGCTTTATGCGCACGACTGATTAAAGGTGATTTTCATTCTAATCCAAACTCATTTTTGCCATCGCATAAAATGTGTCAATCTTTTTATATAGTTTATGATGTTTGTATTATTGTTGTATTTAGTCACTTATTGCGATTGATATTGTTACACCGTCACAGACGAAGTATATGCAGTTTATATGCACTATATATATATATTTATATGCCTATATATACACATATATTTTGTTTATATATATATATATATATATACACACACACAGAGTGTGCATATAAACTGTTTATGCAGTTTAGGTTATATTACATGCTGGTGCTATTTCATTTTTACAAGCCAAATACTGATTTGTTTAAAGGCTTACCGTGAGATTCCATGATAACTAAATCGTCCATTAGTGACGTCCATCCTTCCAAAGATTTTCTTCCCTCTGACTCCAAAAAATCCTTTGCATTGCTATTATTTTCACTAAAATAAATGAAAATGTATACAAATTAAAACCGGCACTAACTGTTCGTCTCTTATTAAACTTAAGGACTTTTCCTCTCTACTTGCACAGAAAACAAATGTGGGAAACACTGGGACCTTGTTACGTAAACAACTAAATCATAAACGGTCTACTTTTACAATAAATTATTTGAACCTTAAGAAGTTGAAGGGCTGGAGGTTTGAAACTGCTTTGATACACTGAGAATTAATGAATAAACAGCCCGTGGCTGTGGCCCAACTTTGCCATTCAATGTAAACAAATCCACGAGGTTTTCTCGGTTTTTGAGACTGATCCAAATGAAATTTTCTGCGAAGGGAGAATGTATTTTCTCTTCTGGGTTTTCAACAAAACCTGATTCAATGTTATTATACCCGTTACACTTTTACTGACTGCAAGCTTTCCGTGGCAATGCCTTTGCAGTGATCATTATAGTGTAAATTTGTATTTTGTTCATGCACGTAGTAATAGGAAAAGTGTGCACCAATACTCTACGAATAAACGATGAAAAATCTTATTGCGGTGCTGCAGAACCGTGCACCAGTCTGACCGAGTTTTTTTTTCACTTTAATTTATACCTTTGGGTGAATTCATTTACTGAAGGGGTCTGGTTGTGGTCTAAAAAACACCAGCTTAAAATTTGTAAAAGGCAAGCTTGGAGAACAAGCTTGTGGTTTTGTCAGTCCCAAATAGAAGACACTAATTCTTTACATCTTTTTTAAAGTCTCAATTCAGAATTTATAGAATAGAAATTGTATTTGTTATAGGTTCTTGTTAACATGTCTTAATTCAATATCCCGTTTGCCAGCTAAGGTTTTGTCACAGAACATTGTATATGTTTATGTCATTTTTAAAGTAATTAGAAATAGCCCCACAGTCTTGTCAATAATTCGCCAAAATGATTCACCAAACCATTTAAAAAATGTGCTATTTTGGCATATATGGATATATTCCTGCAGTTTTGTTTATCCTGGTTTATTATTTAAATTCAACAACCAATTGGAAAAGCCGGAAGGGACGACTAAGTGCCTGAAGCAAATTCTCTAGGCCTGTCAATCTTGTCACTGCTATCCAATGAACGAGAGCTATACACCGGACCGCCTCACGCTTGGGAAAAAGACGGACGAAGTACGCAGCTCAGGGTAAACACTCGTGTCTCTCTCTCTCTCTCTCTCTCTCTCTCTCTCTCTCTCAAGACGTGCAACACAGCTTTGCAGTGTAATACCGGATTGTACTTCAACTGGAGCGGTTTGGCCGGTTTAAACGCATCAAAACAGAACAAAGAGACTTTACAGCATCATAAAAGAATCTCTCAAAAATAAATAAGGGGACGACGCAAATGAAATTGCTGCGGCAAAATAACAAAAGGATTGAAGAACCACGTTTATTGTTTTCAATGGGTAACGGAACATACTGTTGGACTTAATGTTTTAATGAAACATTACAGTTTCAAACGCCAGAACGTTCTTCCGGGTCATAAAGTTTTTTTTATCCCATTTTTATTTTGATCTTTTTTTTTTTTAGATATTTTCGAACTATTGGACTTCTGTTGGACTTAATGCCTTTTCAACATTGAACTGGGATGCATTATTATTTTTTTTTAAGTTTTTTATTTGGTTCTATGTTGAAATCTATAAATACACAAAGTATTCCACAAACGGATTTTTCCTCTCGTAAACACTTTCTATCGCCTGCCTTTTGTCAATGGTGTTTGCCAAAACACAACCCAAAACAGACTTTTAAAGTTTAAATAATCCATGAGTTATTATTTGCGTCCATTAAAAAGTTTGCAAAGGGGACGGGGTGACCTGCAAACGTATTAATAAGGTTAACGGAATGGCCACAGCGGCTTCCAACCTATATCTACCCAGCAGCAGTATATTGTCTCCTGGGTCGATCGTGCATTTGGACTCCAGAGGTGGGATGCAGCAGAGCAGTGCTGCGGTAACCTCAGTGTCCGGTGGGTACAGAGGAGACTCGGCGATTAAAATGGTACAAAGTGATTTCATGCAGGGCGCAATGGCAGCGAGCAACGGTGGGCACATGCTGAGCCACGCTCACCAGTGGGTGACGTCCTTACCTCACGCTGCAGCGGCGGCAGCGGCTGCAGCCGTGGCCGCAGCTGAAGCGGCATCGCCTTGGTCGTCTAGTCCTGTTGGAATGACAGGCAGCCCACATCAGCATCAGGACGTAAAAAACAATTCGAGCAGGGATGAGTTGCACTCAGGGACTGCGCTTCATCACCGGGCCTCTCATTTAGGTCCCCACCAGACTCATGCGGGTGCCTGGGGTAACACAACCACTGCTCATATCTCCGCTATAACTGGAAGTCAACCGCAGCAGTCCCTTATTTACTCGCAGCCTGGAAGCTTTACGGTGAACGGCATGCTGAGTCCACCGGGTAGCCAGAGCTTAGTACATCCGGGACTGGTGCGTTGCGACACCCCTGAGCTTGAGCACAACAGCCACCTCCACCACCAACATCACCAGCAAGCACACCATGAAGTGAACAACCACGAGCCGCACTCTGACGAGGACACGCCGACCTCGGACGACTTAGAGCACTTCGCTAAGCAGTTCAAGCAACGCCGGATCAAATTGGGCTTTACACAAGCTGACGTGGGCTTGGCGTTAGGCACTCTGTACGGCAACGTCTTCTCGCAAACAACAATATGTCGTTTCGAGGCTCTCCAACTCAGCTTTAAGAACATGTGTAAACTGAAGCCGTTGCTTAATAAATGGCTGGAGGAGGCAGACTCTTCAACGGGCAGCCCCACCAGTATAGACAAGATAGCGGCGCAAGGCAGAAAGCGCAAGAAGCGCACTTCCATCGAAGTGAGCGTCAAAGGTGCGTTGGAGAGTCACTTTTTGAAATCTCCAAAGCCTTCAGCCCAAGAGATAACCTCTCTAGCGGACAACTTGCAGCTGGAAAAGGAAGTAGTGAGAGTTTGGTTTTGCAACCGGAGACAGAAAGAGAAAAGGATGACGCCTCCAGGATTGCCGCAGACGCCGGAGGATGTGTTTTCTCAGGTCGGCAATGTGAGTGCAGATACACCGCCCCTCTCTATGGACCGCAAACGAATGTTCAGTGAGACATAGAACAACATACAAGACTAAAATGTTTTATATATGACTATATGATAAAACAGACTATCAGCAAGATAGCAAACCATTTTTGATACTGTGATTGTGAGGGAATATGATTAAGGCTGCAGATGTGTTTTATATTTTTTCACAAGAAAATATCCCCAACTCTAAATCGCCCGTTTGTCTTTTTCAGGCCCTAAAATGTCTTAACCTAAAAGGTTTTCTTTGCTCTTTCTTTCAGGGACATTTTTTAGTAGATTACTTAAAAGATGCCAGTTTAACTGGGCCGAGCGAACCGGGCGACCAGAGGGTGACAACTACAAGTTCGTTCCATCAGGTAATTTTGGCGCATTGACTTCAGTTGGAAAATAATAGATACTTGAAATGAACAACAAACTCTTTGCCCCTAATGTCTTGCTTAAGAAAGACAAAACGCAAGCATATGTGTTCTTATGGGACATTATGTTGTTATGGGACATTAAACCTCAAACAAAGTGGTAAAATTCAGCGGAACCAGCGCGGAAAACAGTGGCATCCACGAAGCTTCTGTCCAACTTGGCAAAAAAGACTGAGTGGTAATATTATCCAAAAACATGGAATTGATTTTTCCCGGCCTTCCAACCTTTACAAAAACAACAAATGGCTGACCTGAGGTTTTGACCTGAGATCAGTTTTTTTTATGTTTTTTAATGAAACTTACGTGGATAATTTAAAAACGACACTTGAGACTGAATATTCCTGCACCGATTTGGAAATCTTCTGCGCGAACATCCGTTGCCACGTGGGGCAAAGTTGGTGCTGTGGACTATATGTGCTACCATTTCAAAGCACGATCTCTTGGTAGGTTTTAATAAGCAAGACTATTTAAAGTCGGCAATATAGATCAGATGCTGATCAAATGAATCGGACTTATTTACTTAACTATTTTCATTAAAATGCATTGTTTAAATATTTTATTCAGGATAAATATGAACTATTTCAAACAGTTATTTATTTCCCCCAGACTTGTGTAAAATGTTTTCTTGTTGACCTTCTGCACAACTCTACACGAGCAGATTTTAACATGAAGTATTAAGTGTATTTTTAATGTGATCATTTGACTGTAATTTAATTTCACTAGTGATTCCGTAAGAGATGATCGAGGAAAATAAATTTGTTAAAAAGAAAGAAGATTGTGTCTTGTGGCTAAACCGGCTTTTAATTGGAGTACATTTTAAGAACATTATTTGTAAGGTAAATACATTATAAACAAATGCCGTAATTTAATGCATAATAATGCATAATAACAGTAACAGTTGAAAACAAACATTATTTAAAAATTCCCATAATACAGATATATGTGAATGAAATGGAACCGTAACGTAAAATACTGAATACTAAATATTTTTCTTTATCAATAGAAAGGCAGCGAGAGAGATCTACCGTAAATGTTTAGGCCTCGTTTGGATGCTTGAGGCTAAAGCTTTCAGCATCTGTATTAGCAAGTATTATCCTCATAGAGAAACCATAGTTAACTGATGTGTAACTGCTGTAAGTTCAATCTATCGAACTTATTTTGTTAGTTAAAACAGATGATTGTCATGCTGCGACTAGTAAGAAATAACAACGTTCAGCATATGCAGAGAAAAGCGCAGGAAAAAGTCAAGTGTGTTTACAATGTTACGCGCTTTAAATTTAAAGGAGCAATACCATTTAAATTTAAAGGAGCAATACCATACCAGTCTGTCTGTCTGTCTGTCTGTCTGTAGCATCGTTTGATAGCAATGAACAGTTTTCTGAATATATTACTATAGCTTTATACATTGTGTTTTATTGGCTTGCTAAAATGAACCGAAAGGTCTGGGTTCACAACCGACAGCATATGCTTACAGTCGAACAAACTGCACAGAAGTGAAATAAAATCCATGGCATAAATTTATGTGGGAGTAAACCTGTCATAAACTGGACCTTGTTATTAATCATATAACTATTAAAACAAATTATTAATCAAGTTGAATATCATGGCTGGATTTGTCCTGGTCCGGGCCTCGTATAATGGGCAAAGTGCCTTTTAAGTTCTTAAGTCTTTAGTTCTTTAGCAAAACGCGCGATCCCCTCTTTCTACGATTTAAATTTCGCGGACGAATTCCCATAAACTAGTTGCTAAGCAACTGAATTAAATCACCCCCAGTATACATCCCCTGTTTTTGTCCCCATTAGAAAGTGTGGCAGTCTGACATAAAGACTGATTTTGTTCCCGAGTCAAAGAAATCTGTTTTTGAGACGTAGGCTAAATATAGGTTTAATTCTTTAACACAATTTTCAAAACACTACATTCAAGCCTTTGGGTTGCTCTGTGAAAATGTTTTTGTTAAATAAACTAAAAAATCTAAGTTTTGTTAAACTTCTATTTAAATTTAGACTAAGGCTTTTAAGAAATTCCCACTATGGACCCGTTATTCTTGTGGTTATTAGCATGGCACATATACATAATATAGTCATTTAACTTATAAAATACATGCAGTGGTAGATTGAGAGTGTGTTTTGTGTAGTATAGAGAAAGGCCGGACATATGGAGCTCTGCAAACAGCCACTGTCACGTGACTTTCGACCCACGTGTTCAGGTGTATTCACTGCTGATAAAAGATTAGAACTGCGATTCATATAATCTGGACTATATGTCCAACAAGTGTTAGTTTAATAGTCTGATTTAATGCAAAAATACGCTCCTATTGTAAAAACTCATATTTTATTAAAATAATTACTGACTTATTACTAAGACTAGAGCAAAAACTTAGGTCTAAATTTTAAGTTTACAGTAAGTACAGTTACAGTAAGTAGTTTACAGTTGATATAGTTCTGAAGTTTACAGCCACTATAGTAAATTGAGCTTGTATAGACTTTGTATTTCAAAATGTATTGTCTGAGGCGCTAAAACATGCATGTCAATAGACATTTTAACGCTGAATAAATCCGAAAAAGAAAGCTCAAAAGTAGACAAAGTTATTTATGCGTTACATAAACTAAACAGTTTTGATAACAACAGAATGTTTTATACAGAAAGAACACAACGCTGTAACTGGACAAAAACGCAAACACGTGTTTTCTTTATAGTGTCAAACGAGGTAGTCTAACACTATTAACACTATTGTACATTATAAAAAAATAGCACCAGAACTTTCATTTTTCTTCGTGTTTTCTTTTGTTTCTTAACCACTCGTGCTGTGTACATGCATAATGCCCCGGGACGTTTCTCAGTGGGAAGATGTCCTCCAATCGCCTTTGTTAATCCATGTTCGTCATTATGTTGATAATAAGCATTAAGCAAACATCTGTATTGCTCCAATTCAAACTCACAGCATTCCTGCCTGAATCCTTTCATTTAAAAGATACAGTTTTATTATACGACAGTTAAAAATTAGTGAAATGTTTTACCTCTATGATCAGGATTTTATATAGCCGTATTTGGAATATTTATGAAGTAGCTAAAAGTGCTTAATAACCAAGCTGTCGGACCTCAGGAGTGGGAAAAATGAAAGTTAGTTAACGTGTATAGGCCTAAAAACAATAACCAGTTTTGTTCTTACCAGTTAATAATGCCACACTTAAAACGACTTAAAAATGAACACGTTCACAGACGTATATGCTCTTTGACAGCGTTTTGTCCCAAGAAAAGGACCTTAGAACTCCATGGAAGCACCCAGCTAAGCTGTCTGTTGGTCCAATGCACAGTCACTCGTTCCCTCTGGACATACAGTTAGTTCAAAACATTACATATATTTAGACATTACACATATAATTTATATCCATTTACAATACTATGGCCTGGTCTTATATTATAATATTTTAAATTGGCACATTGTGTAATAAATGAGTCCAGTATTGTTAGGAAACACCCCGTTTAATCCTATCTGTTGGTAGTAATATGCATCATTGGGTCTTATTGAGTTCCCATTCTTCTCGGACGGAGAATTGTGTAATATTAGCTGCTGTCACTGGGGTCCCTGGTGGTGAGCGCCATAGGGTGGTCTTAAAGAATTTATACGGTCAGTAGTTTGGTT
>JBAJNP010008402.1:0-20342 GCA_036877545.1 Yasuhikotakia modesta
GCAAATAGTTGTTTAATAGTTATATTTTTAACCTTTGCTCAAGTGCAACGCCTGCAGCAGAGAATAAATAAACTGTTAACCAGGAGGTTTGCTAAATATAGATCTGTAGATATATTATGCATTTGTGCCTACAAATTTCTAGATTTCTCCTGAAATGTCCTACATTTGATTCCTGAACATTCTGATTTGTACAGCGATAACCCGGAGCGTTGCGCTGGAGCAAAACAAGCGCTAGGAAGTCTCATAGCTGACTGATTCATAGACTTGCAGTTGTCATTTGTTTGTATTTTCTGTGTTTGCCAAAGGCGTCACCTTTTGGCCATCAAATGTTCTCTTCTCTTGCAGTATCTGTGCCTCAGCGGAGGCCTCCGCCACAGCGGTGCTCGTCTATTGTAAACTCAAGTTACCTAAAACTGAAAGGAACTACCAGTGGAGTAACATTATGTTACCTTAAGTTACTACTTGTTTGTATATTTTTTCCCACATTATATTGTAGTTTATGGAAGTTGTTTTATTAAAAGTAGAATTTATGTCTTGTAATATTTACATGCAAGTCTGTTTAATATTAAAGATCGTAATTAAAACATCTTACCAGTATTTTTTTGCTGTAAATGTATTTGAAACTACAGAGCTGCTCTGTATAGAGTGAGATTTATGCTTTGATGTGGCATTTTAAACTAAGCCTTGCCGTTTCAGTGGCTTGTGCTGCCTTCAGTTTTCTCTGGGTTTGGTTGTAAAGCGCTTGTAAAGATCTTTCTAAAAATGACACTGAGCATGTTTTGATCTTGCCCTTTAATTTGATAGATTCTCTGATTTGTGAAACTTGATGTCTCTGACCTTTTTGTTTCATCTGTGCACCGACGCAGCGGCTGTAACGGGTGTTTCTGTCATTGCAGGTGTTTTTGTGGAACATGGACAAATACACACTGATTCGTAAGCTGGAGGGTCACCACAACGATGTAGTTTCCTGCGAGTTCTCGCCCGACGGGGCCCTGCTGGCCACCGCGTCCTACGACACCCGGGTCATTGTGTGGGATCCGTACACGGCCACTGTCCTGCTGGAGATGGGGTAAAGAACTTCGCCGTTTTCTTTCTCCTATCATTTTCTGTTGTTTTCTCACGCTGGTGTTGTCTGACCGCCCACAGGCATCTCTTCCCTCCCCCCTCTCCCATATTTGCGGGCGGGGCAAACGATCGATGGGTTCGGTCCGTTGCTTTCTGTCACGACGGTCGACACATTGCCAGCGTCAACGATGACAGGTGAGATAAGAGCACCAGCACATCAGAAGAGCTCAGGATTAATGGTTGCTCCTAAACTCTTGAAGGTTCAGCTGCAGTGAGGAGTTGTAAGAGCGAGCGGAGGGGAACAGCGCGTGTGTGTGAGAGAGTGTGTGTCTGTGTGTGTGTGAGAGAGTGTGTGTCTGTGTGTGTGTGAGAGAGAGTGTGTGTGTGTGAGAGAGAGTGTGTGTGTGTGTGTGAGAGAGAGTGTGTGTGTGTGAGAGAGTGTGTGTGTGTGTGTGTGTGTGTGTGAGAGAGTGTGTGTGTGTGTGTGTGTGTGTGTGTGTGAGAGAGTGTGTGTGTGTGTGTGTGAGAGAGTGTGTGTGTGTGTGTGAGAGAGTGTGTGTGTGTGTGTGAGAGTGTGTTTGTGAGAGTGTGTGTGTGTGAGAGAGAGAGAGTGTGTATTTATGCTGGGCCTCTTTCTGGGAAAGATCACATGCCTTTCTTATGACATCCATTAATCACTATGAGGCGGCCAGTTTCTGCTATTGAGTGTGGAGGAGTTGCGCTCGCTCTCTCTCTCTTGCTCTCTGTGAGGGAATGAAGTTGTTTGTGCTCTACAAAATGGCGGACATCAAAAGTTAACTTCCTGAGCATGTGGCGTGTCCTTATTATAAACGTACCAGTTTAAATTGGGGTTAGATAAGGAAGTTCTGATCAATGACAAGTTATGTACTTGATCCATAACTGATTTTAAATCAATTTTAACCAACAGAAAATTATGAATTGCAGCTTTAACTGCAAAAGGTTTCACATTTAGGAATTTAGCATGTAGCTTGTTTTGGTATGCTAAACATTTAAAGACACCAAAAGTGGCAGAAGTTTTGAGTGCTGAAGCTCAGATGTTTCCTCAGGCTGGTGAGGTTCTGGAGCACAGATGAGACGAGTCCTCAGGCCATCGCGCCGCTCACCAACGGCCTCTGCTGTGCCTTCTCTACTGACGGAAGCGTCTTAGCCGCCGGGTAAGAGTGTATCTTCATGCGTAATGTTCAGTTTTAACACAATGCTAGTAGTACATGATGTTCAGTGGTACATGTAGCCCCCAACCCTTGTTCTTGTTTTCTGTCGGTGTTAATTGGTTTTGGTGGCAAACTTTTGGATCTGAATGGAACAAGTTTCACACATCCCAAGAACTTACTTTGCCGCATCATTCGTCTCTCTGACTCGTGCTTCTGTTTCTTCTTCCCGTCTCCCGCAGGTCTCGTGACGGCAGCGTGCATTTCTGGGCGTGTCCACGCAGCGTTGCGAGCCTGCAGCATCTGTGTCGCATGACCCTGAGGCGAGTCATGCCCACGCAGCAGATCCACACGCTGTCCATTCCTGTCAGCCTGCAGGAGTTCCTGGCCTACAAGATGCTGTAGCTGCGACGCGTCACTCTGTGAAACCAATGAAAATATTGTTTTCTATAGAAAAAGGGAAAAAAACAACAAAAAAAGTCAAATAATCTTAAAAAGCCTAAAAATATATTTTCTGTTCCTGCAGCCCCCCTAATTCAACAATAGGGTCTGAGTTTTGTATTTATTTATTTTGTTTTGCAAGTTAACTTCCCAGTTTTGAAAATTGCAGTACTTTATATTTTGGTGAGGTTTTCATGGTCGTGTTTCAAGCCCACATCAGTTAGCGACCTTCACAGTCTTAACATATCAACGGACCATATTATTGTGCGCGTTAGCGTTACATTTGCTATTTGATTTCGCAGTTGTTGTTTTTCCCTGCAAATCTGTCACGCAGTCTTGCGTCGCACCTTACAGCCTGAAGCTGAAACGAACTTTCTTTCCTGCACCTGAGTTTAAGAGTCACGGGATGGTGAATCGTTTTCTGTGCAAACTGTGAGAGATTTTGAAGGGAAGTAAAATGTGAAAGTATGAGTGTTTGTGTGTGTGAAACAGAGAGAAAACATGATGGTTATAAGATGGTAGTTCAGGGATACAGGCAGTGCCTCCCCTTTACGTGCCTCTGTAGAAAATAAAGTCCCGGTGCTTTAAACGCATCCAGACACAATTACTGCCTCAGTTTCCACCTTAAAAATCTCCACAACCCTTAAAAACTCAATAACAGACTCGTTTCTTTCCTTTCATTTGAAATTGTATATTTTTTAAATGTACAAAGTTTTATAAAGGCATGTTTTGTTTTGTTTTGTGTATAAATATATATGTAGCTTCAGTTTTTCTCCATTCTTTTCATCCTTCACTTTATAATGGTTGTTGAAAGTCTCATGCGATGATAATAATCTGTATTTGAGTGACACAAAGGTTTGCTTTATAGAGATGAATATAGTGGGGGAAAAAAGGAAAATTCCAGCTAGAGATTTCCATTTTCTAACACAAGCATGACATTATTGCCACATTCCTGGTTTCCCATCAAGAGTTTTCATCCCTCCAACTGCGTTTGCGTACATAACACACTGTAACTTTTGAGGGACACATCCTACAGTCTCCATCTTCCGTCAAACTTAAGTCGTGCATGTTTAAACCTCAGCCTGCTGGACCTTTGAAGAACCCTAAGAGATTAGATCTAGGTTTCCCAGATCTTCTAGGTTTCCCAGATCTTCAATCTCTGGAAATCATAAGAAGTTCATAATCAGAAGTTTTAACAGTGAGCCAAAGTACGGTTTTGTGGAGATGGTTGTCGTGTCGCATCTACCTCTACGTTTGAAGATCTGGTAATATTAGGGCCAGCAGGAACAGAGCCGTGTGGGTCTCATTGTTTCAGCTCAAGTGAACGATCGTTTGATGGTGGAAATCAGAATGTGGCAAATTCATCTGGTCAAGTCTTGGCAATAAAATGTTTCATATGTAAATGCTAAAGCTGATGCCAAAGATCCTTCTGGGTTCTTAATGATGTGAACGGCACTCAGTTTTTTTTCTCCATTTACTGCTAAAACTTGAACGTATTTTATGTACCTGTATGTCTGCTGTTCTGCTTGAGTGAATGCAAACCGCTGATGTTACGCAGATCTGCTTTTCTTAGAATCCTTCTTTTCAGTGGATGTAGGACAGATCTGTAAATGCACTTCATTGTTCCAGTCTGAACGCTAGCAGCAGTTGTTTAGAGAACGGTGATAGTATTTCAGTCTCGCAGAAGAAATGCTTGGAAACGAGTTCATATCTTCAGCTGTTTCAGTTTGAATGTCTGAACTGAACTGCGCTTAAAAGCAGCAGGTCAATTTGTTAAGAAGTGTTTGCAACGATGTGCTTTTTCTCTCTGGGTTTGATTGTTGTCTAAATAAAGTATTTTCAAATCAAACCATCTTGAGCAGTTCTTAAAAGTAGCAAGTGTTAATATTTGCTTGTAATGTACACAGATGTGATGTGATATTTTATATATATATATATAAAAATGAATTTTTGGCATGAATCTCATAAGATAAAACAGGAAGGGTAGCAGTTTGTGTTCTGTAGAATGTTGACCCAGTTGTGACTATAAACACGTTTGACTGAGAGATTTCACAGCTGTGATCATCTTTCCAGGTCCCTCATAACATTTATCACAGTAAAGCCCTTCAGCCTCAGTCCCAACTGTTGTTTCAGTTACATATATAACAGTCATGTTTGGTGACATTTGGTTTTGAATATGATTGAAGTAACTTTTCCTGAGGTGTGGAAACTCTTCAAGTAATTTAGACTCTGTCCAAAAGGCACGACTGTCAGGTTTATTACTGACTAATACTGTCACTGACAACCACAGCTTTAAAAGACAATTATTAGCAAAGGCAGTACAAACTAGTTTAAATTAAACTCATAACAGCCTGATGTTTGATATCGGATCAGTCCGGATCTTCCTGTTTCTTGGCCAGATCTTCCTGTATGACCGGAATGACTCGATATTGGAAAACATTCACTCAGTATATCAGCAAATGTTGGGATAAGAAAGAAAAATATAAGTTTTGTCCCTGAAACCGGTTCAGGGCCGAACACACGCTGTTCTGTTATCAGCTAAAAACATTTTAACACTCTTGACTGTCTGAGAGACACAAACAATGAGTTGATGAATGTTTGGGAATTTTTTGTCAATGTTTCACCCATGTTTACAAAGTTGAACTGTCCTGGATTCTGAGGTGTCCTGGATTCAGTTTTGGAGGAAATCTCCAAAACTGTTTGTCAAGGTTATTTGCAAATTGTGAAAATCAGCATATAAATAATATGTATTCATATGATTTAATATTTGAGGTTTTTTACTCATTCCAAAATGCCATTTTCAGGTAGAAAGTTATATTTCATTCTTCAGATATGATTTCTATTAAAAACAGAGAGAGAGAGAAAAGATTTCAGTCTTGCAAAGGCATGTATTAAATAAAAGGTGCTGCTTTATTTGTATTATTTATATTTAGACATGCTCAGGTATGTGGCACTATCTGTTTACAGTATAATGACTGTCAGAGCGACACCTAGCGACTGTTGCAATGAATGCAATGAATTTACATGCATGCAATAAATGCAACGAGTGCTGCATCTTTTACAGCCTGCATTAAAATGCATGATAATACGAAATAATTTCATGACATTTCAAGTCATGCCCACTGTTAACATTTAAACAAATAAAAATAATATTTAATTTAAGAAAAAATGACATTAAATACAAATATTGTCTGTAAGTAAGTGTTTGGTTTGCAAATCTCTGTGAATCAAATAAGTCAAACTATTAAAACATGACATGAACTATAACTCATATGAACAGGATCTTTAAGATGCACAAACTTTGACACAAACCCACACGAGCATTTTGACAGTTTCATAAAGTTTTAAAGTTCAAAGTTTCAAAGGTCTGAGAAACTTTCGCTCTTCCTCCGATTGTCTCGCTTCCTCTTCAGCAAATATTTGTCTAATTGTGAATCGCTTCCTGTCCTGATATACCAGCATGTATTTGCATTAATGTTAAATAATGTCAGATACATTCAATGCCATTAAATCACGAATCTGAAGCGTGAACAGCGTCGTATTAAAACTATAAGATATAAACACGGGTTTGAGGAGCTAATATAAGTTTCCTGTCCCATGTTTCCCAGCAGAGGACGCTATTTTATAACAAATACCTTTATGCAACTCACACCTGATGGTCCATCTGAAACGAGTGTAGATATAATAACCACATTAATGTCTTTCATTCATGCTTTCTTTGACAATACTTACATATCCCGATAGGAATATGTTTATTTAATAAACTCTATTTATTAATATTTATCAATACTCTATATATTAATAAAGCTATCTTGCATTAAACAGACTTTATCAGTTCCCAGCAGATAAACACTTTCTGTAGTTGCATTGCTGTTACACTAAATCCAGCTTTTAACTGCAAATGCAATGACTGGCACAAAAAGAGGAACAAACACCTGGAACAGAGGGAGTGTTTTATAGAAACCTGGTGTGTGTGTGTCATTGCAGGAGTGTGTGATGGTTGAATAAACGTGTGACTTTTATTAAACCCTGAAAGCCAAACACACACTGGAGTTTATCTGCTGGAGGGGCAGAAACGGTAAGATGTCACGCCTGGGATGCTGTACGTTGTTGTTTTATAATGGCAATGATAGATAAAAGATAAATATTAGTTTTAAAGCGTTTCAGTTCTGGCCTGTCTGTGTGGAAATGTAATGTCTTGCTCCCCCTTGGCAAGCGACAGACGAGAGGAAAACTTTCCCATGGGAAAGTGTGAGGCCAACACAAGCTGCTCGGTGCAGAAACATCTCTGCAGTGTTACTGTGTTCAGAGAAACACGTGTATCACAATAGCAAGTTATGTAACAATACAGTCTTTTATCACTTTTGAACTGACAAGGTCCTGTTTATGTGCAGCAGTCTCAGTAACAATGCACTGACACTTCAGTTCCCAGCATTAGTTGCTACACAATGGAAAACCAACTTTTTGTTTGTGAGTGGGAAGAGAGACATAGGGTACCTGTAAACTCTCTCTCTCTCTATCACACACACACACACTATATGTTACAGGCCTTATGCAAAGTGCCTGTCATGACATAATACGAATATTGTCTCACTGGATAAACTTGACATTTGGAGAACAACACAGGTTTCAATACAAAGGTTTGTACAATGACCAACTTTTAATATCAGTAAATGTTGTTTCCAGGCATAATGGCTTTAATCTAATTTTCAATTTGCTATTGCAATGTATATAAACAACTAAGGTGATCTGGGTGATGTTGTTTGAAAGAACTTCACTTCCCACGGTGCACCGCGCCAGGCGCCGCTTCAAACAGCTGACAGCGGCGTTACGCGTCGCTTCTTCGGAGGGTTCAAGGCAGAAACAACGTTTGAGAGGCGGAACCACTCGCTGTCAGACCGGTTCATGTTGTCGGAGGAGTTTGCCTGCGGTCTGAACCAGCACGTTAGCTCTGTTTCGGTCCACATGCGTTTACAAACATGTTTGCGGACTAGCGTGTGCGGTGCGTGCGCCCCAAACCGTGCCAATGCCGAGTAATGGATACTAGCGTCTCCGGCAAAGGTGGAAACATGGTCGCCAGTGATGAAGAGCATCTGGACAGGGGATCGGACGCTCTTCACCAGTGTGAACTGATCCAAAGCCTGATCGAGATCTCCATCTCCAGCCTGAAGGGTCTCCGGACCAAGTGCGCCGCGTCCAACGACCTGACCCAGCACGAGATCCGCGGGTTAGAGGTAACAGGTGCACCGCTGCCGGTTCCTCGTCTAAACGTGTCGATAGATCACAAGCTTCGTGCGTTTACATGCATTTACATGCATTTACATGCATTTCACATTTAGTGTTCATTTAAACAGCATGTTGCACAGATCAAGTAAGTTCGCATCCAACTTTGTTCCCAGGGCGCGTTTGGATACGCGCGAGTGCTGATCGTTTAAATGCAGCTGGATTATAATCAATAGCAGTTGTAAGAGTTATAATTTATACTTTATTTACTGGAGATGCATTGGTTTTAAGAAATAAATACTGGGGGCATTGGAAACCCCCTGACAGACATTGTTTCCGGGTTTCTGAGATAATAATACAGGGTGCATTTATGCACCCCCTCCTCGTGTAGCTGTTTTATCATTTACTGATATGTTTATTTATAACATTGTTTTGTTGTCATGTCATATTGAGCAATGCTTCGTTTGATCCTCGTGATAACCACAGAAATGCATTGAATATTTTAGCAGTAGTGGGATATAATGGGCAGATAGACAACTAGTCGAGTAGCTGGTTTTAAAGCTGTAAGTTCTGTGTTAAACAGACTCTTATCTCTGTGTGGCTCTGTAAACATGAGGCACATATATCAGATGAGCGCTGCAGCTATTTTTAACCAGACGCAGGTATTTTGCAATACTGGTTTACCCCTCCCACAAAAATGACCTGCAATGCCTAACTGGTTAAAGCTGGGAAACTCCTATCTTTGCTGTGAGGTTTATGAATCATCATAAACGGCTTTTACGGGAAGATGAGCTTATCAATGGACTGACACTTTTTCTGGGTAGGGAGTGTTGGAAAGATTTGTGCTCAAAGAAAGATGCTTTCGAATGCTGAAAATGATTTGAGACGCTGTTGTTTTGCCTGTGTGTGTTTGTTGAAGGGGCTTTGTGTACGTCGGACGATTAAATTCAGAAATAGCAGTCGCTCGTGTCAAGACAAGACAAGTTTTTGTCACCCCACTTATAATCAGTCAAATGCCAGAGGCACAAACTCTCTGAAACCACAGAGAATATGTAAAACAGAGCATAACCGCAGGTGAGGCAGTCAACAGTTATTACAAGCAATAAAAGTAATTGCTCAACTTAAACAATATTTAGTGTATATAAACAACGGCTGGTTGTGTTTTAATATTAATTATGTGTTTTTTGAGCTGTCATATCAGATTTCCTGGGAAAAGTTAGTTTGGTTTCATTTTACTTCAACTTATGTTAAAAAAAAGTTGAATAACTTGCAATTTTATGTTTTAGACAGAGGTGGCGTGAAAAAGGCAAAGTTATGACAATGCAGCTTTAAAATGTGTGACGGTGACAGAGAGACTTTGATGAGACAAAGATATAAATATTTACAGACCTCATGAAGTTATAAATGCGGCACAGATTGTACAAAAGTATAACAATGACAAGTGTAAGCAGGTACAAGCTGTTACTGCACTGGGTGGAGAGAGACAATCTGTTTGTATGTGTTCAGAGTCACTGTATAACCTGCATGAAGAAACTGTTCTTTTGCCTGGAGGTTTGTGCTCCTCGAGGCTGTTATGGTTGTGATGTAGAGTAAGAGACAGAAGCCGTGATGATGGTGGCCCAGATGAGTTTGTTTGCACTAATGATTCAAGCTGTTCTCAGCACCTGAGCTTTTCTGTCAGAAGAAGACATAGTGGTCCAGCAGGTAAAGTCACCTCAGACACACCTGTAGAAGCTGGTCTTTGTTTTCACCGACTAGAATAAGTGTTTTCTCTAAGAACGAGGTGTTGAGATCCACGAACGTCACTAATGAGGACCTTAAAGTTACGTTTCACCTGCTTCTGCAGGTCTTTGTTAATGTGGTCCGACCAGTTCAGATCTTCTCATTTCGTCACCAGAACTTGACTTGCCTCACCTTTACCGCAGGCTGCCTGAAGGGAAGGGTGACGCAATTGTGATGTCATCATAGTTATGTAATAACGTTTATGTTTCACGAAGCAGTCTTGAGTCAGCAGGACGGAGAGCGAGGAGCATGGTGGAAAAGCCTCTGCCTGGTGGTGGTCCAGAGTTTCTGTCCAGTTCCTCTGCTGGAGCTGTATGCATGGTAATAGGTGGTCATGGTTTGAGATGTAAGTTCCATAATAGTGACTCCATACAGTCAGGAGCCGGGCTGTGAAAACTGTGAAGCTCATCGGTTAGACATCGTTTAGATCTTTGATTGGGTGGTTTGTAGTAATCGTAACACCATTCACACACTGGGCAGCTAACAGGGAACATTCCCAGAATATTATGTAATGCTTTCTAAAAGTTCTTGCAAGTTCTTGCAGTTTTTAGCATTATATATTGTATATTAAAACATTATTCTTAAGTTGTGAGTGAAATGTTGTAAGAACATTTGAAAGTTTGTATAACAATCTTGCAGTCAAACAGTGTTGGAGTTGGTTTGAATGTTCCTAAAACTCTCAAAATAATGTTCTGAACATTTTTTTTACTTAATGGAAATGTTAGGGAAACGTATTTTGCTGATTCTTCAGAACAATTGCAGCGGTTCTTCAGGGCTGAACTTGTTTCTTCTGTCCACACTTCTATCCCTGTTGATCCAGGAGATGTACAGATGTTGCTAACTGGAAGATCATTTAGATGCCTGTCAATAAATCTCACTAAATTCCTGTGGAAACTCTGTCTGTCTCCAGCTCTCAACGGTGGGGAAAACACAGACACTGATGATTGTGGCCGGCAGCTGAGAATCTGGTTAGCAGCTCGTCTTCTCAGGCCGTCGGAAAGATTGCGGTGTGTTTGTAATGTGCTATTGTGGCCGTTGCTATATTTAGCATGAATTCTCCCTTCACAGGCGTGTGGGAGCTGTCTGGTAAACAAAAAAATCTGATGAATTTTGACTGAGGGAGGGATTGTGAAAGTGAATCTGATTCTGAGCGATACAATCCCATAATGCCATGGGGCAGCTAAGCGCTTTTGTATAAACGTTGGACGTCCATCAAGCGTTGAAGAACAAAGGTGATGGAAAGTCCACGCAATGTGTTCCTCTCTCCTCGCCTCAACAATAAACCCGTAAGCAGCAGGTCGGGTTACATCAGGCACTCTGAATAAAGTGTGTGGAGCGTGTGTGTTATTGGAGAAGACGGGCGGTTTTGCATTGTGATGACTCCTTTATCTGTCCCGGTGGTGGAACAAAAAAAGATACTTAAGTTCTTGTTTGATGCAGACAGAGGAACAGATGCAGATCTGAGCGCTGACAGATGTCCTGCAACCGCAAGTTACGCAATTACTATAACAACCAGACAGGGTTATGTTTCTGACTGGATGAAGACCTGTGTCGCATCCCGTGGAGGTCAGGTGTTCACACTGTTGTGGTGTTTGTATGCAGCGCTGTCATTCTTTTCTGTTGTGTTATATGTGCCCTCATTCTAATTGTGGTGAGTTATTGGGCATGAGAATGGTTAAATTTAGACGGGTGTAAACTGTTTAGTGCTGCACACTTGAAATAATTGTTGATAACAGCCCCTAGATGTGTGAATATTATCCACTAAACCAAGAACAATCTTTGAAATTTTATAAAGGAAATTTTGATTGTTCTCCTGTTTCTTCAGTCTGAGTTCCCTGCAGGGTTTGTAAGATCTGGGCACAAGCGCAGGAGATCAGTAGTCTGATAGCCTGCAAGACTGTGAGTGTTTTTAGAAGCGAATTATTCATCTGTTTAAAACGTGTGAATGCAAGTGCCTTTTTTTCCTCAGGAAGTGCAGGTCACATGTGTTTAAGGATTTCCTGTTAACAGGCAAGACAACATCTAATAACAGACTGCAGAGACAACTCGCTTATTACCCAGAATGCATGCTTATCTTTTTATCTGAAGTTTGAAAACCTTCAGTCTGGTGATGTCACTTTTTTGTTTGATAATTTGCAGAGACTCATACAGTGGTGAGAATCTGTTTAATCTGTGGGCTGTGACAACACAGTTAGCGACAGTGACGCTATCGTTGGTGCAGCCCCTGCGTGCTACAGGACAAAGGGGTCTTTCCCATATAAAGACCGGGTGGAAGATGGTCGCTAAGGGTCCAGACAAAGATGGACCATCTGCATCCTCTGGTCATCCATGTTCTGTAGAACTTTGTCCACTTCTGTGATGGACTTTTCCATCATTTTGGGTTCTGTAGTTTGCTTAATCTTAAGTTGGAAAATATCCTGAATTCAATTACGGATTCGTCTGAAACTCAGTTTCCCTGTAAATTTCCTCTCACTGCTTTAGTTGCCCGAGGCTCCTTTAAAAATCATTAAACCTGCAGTAGGCATGAGGGCTGATTTGATTGGATACTCATGAAAGCTATTGTTGACATATTATACACATTATTTCTGCAAGATGCTTTTCAGTGTAATAGATCGCGGCCTGATATCGTAATGGAGTGAGGAGGGGAAACACACTTTGAGGAGCCGTAGCTCCGTGACATCTCAGATTGGTTTCTGGGAAATGTGAGGGTTTTTTTCAGAGTTCTCATCAAAGTCTTTTTAAGACTTACTTGCACTTTGTATCTATGGACGGAAAGTTAACGCAGTGAAGGCCGTTAAGTTCAACGAAGCGAAGAGACCTCAGCACACAAACGCTCGAGGTATCAGGAAACCCCCGTGCGGTTTCTCAACAGCTTTATCTTTCAACTCTTTCCTTGCGTTTCACGATTGAAGCGATCTGAAGTCATTGTTGCACCTTATATCCTTTGTTTGTGGCTTGTTCTTTTTTGTTTTTCTAGTCCATCAGTTTTGGTTTTTGAGAAAAGCTACCTCAGATTCATGTCAGACTTTCTTCAGCTGAGAACATAATTTTACCCTGATTGTTGAAACCCTGGATTATCCCGAATGCCTTCATGTTGTCTGAAACCATAGAAGTGGGTTTTACTTGTATTGGTAACACAGTGTGTAACAGGATCCATGTCACTCCAACACAGTCTACAGTTACCCCATCATCTGCTACAACCGTTACGCTTCTTTAGGCAAAGTTGTTGTAAGTCAGCGCTAATAGGTTCATCATGATCTATATGTGGATATTATCACAACATCACATGTTCACCCTGAGACACCGTCATGCCAGAATCACTTTCTAAAATGACTTCAGGACTTATGAAGTCCAGAAACCAGAAACTATGATGAGGAAATCTTTCATGCTATCTGTCATGTTAGCCAACAATCCTTTAACACTGACAGCGGTCTGTCACAACATACACTCTGTATGGATTGTGTCTTTGTCTTGCCTCTTTAATGAGGTTGTTTGCATGTATGAGCCTCTTTTGTGAGGCTAGCTAGCTAACAGCGAATGTTCTCCAAACGTTGGTGTTTAGGTTTTTTAAAAGTTTTCTCTGTTATTAAAAATGGTTCTTGCAGTAACATTTGTTGAACTTTTTTATATGATTTATATTATATATATCAAAAATGTTTCTTACGTAGTTAGCAGAATGTTTTTCCAATGTCATAGAATTAAAATAAAGTTGTGAATAAGGGTCTTGAAGGTGTGAAAATAAAAATAAAGGTGTAAATAAACCAACCAGCATAGTTAATACAATGTCGGACTTGTAACGTTCCTACAACCTATTTTTCTTTGGAAATGTTAGGAAAATGTTCTCGCAACCTGTAACTGTTAGCTGGGTAGCTGCTTTCAGATGTCACAGTAGATTCCTGACCTGTCCTCTCCGGTCTCACCGAGACGCTTTAGTTAAGCTGGTGTGTTGGAGCGCCGGTTCTCCAGCCGCCCTCCAGAGGTGTAACGGAGACGCAGATGAGAGGAGGGACAGTCACTGAATACAGGTGTGCTCTGGAGCTTCGTGCCAGGCTGCTTCTGGTGCAAACTAACACCCTCTTGTTTTTGAGGTTTGCTCGTGGGTGACCCACCATTAAATCAGCTCAGGGTGTTCTCAGAAACAACCTGGAGAAACGAGCCAGCAGACCTTTTCAGACGGCTGTGGATCTGCTGAAACTTTAATGATAGTCCTCTTTTGAAGACCACAATAGCTTATCTCTGAGCGCTGTGGTTGAGTTGGGGCGAGGTGATGATAAACTTCACTTTACTTGATTGGAGAGGTATTGGGATAACTTAAGGCTGAACTTACCTGCTGAGGTCTCATCTCAGGTTGAACACTCAGGTGAATTAGCAGCGGTTGCGCTTCTCTTCAGTGCCGTCGCCGTGACCTTATAATGCGACGGAGATCATTGGCAGCACAGGTGGCCGGTTGCTGGGCTACAGTTGCAGGTTTATTTACCAGATTCCAGTTAGTCAACGGCGTGTCTTTCCCAGCCTGCTGAGAGCGGAGATCAAAATAATCATGTTTGTTAAATTGGTGTGAAATCCAATTTTGTTGTCAGTGCTTGAAATGGGGCTGTAATGGGCTTAATGCTCATACAACACAAAGTTATTTTTGCGTTGTGTAATTTTGTACACACACACAAGTGTGTCTGAGGACAGTCTAAGAAAGACAAAGTGTGTTTATATGTGTAAAGAGAGAAAGATATAAGGTAGAAAAATAAACGAAAAAATATCAAATGCATGTTGTTTTACACTGTTTAGCTTTTTACTTTAATGTGTAAAGTGTAAATATTTCACTGGAAAACAATATAAAAAGTGCAAAAAAGTGTATCCTGATTACCAGTAAATAAGTATAAATTGTTTGAGACGTCAGTCAACATGTTAACAATAATTTTATTATAAACTCTCTGTAGCAGCTTAACTGCAGCTATAAATAAATAAATGCAGCTAATGTTTTACTTTAGAGACTGTTTGTGGTCAGTGAAGTGACTGAACTGTAGCAAAAACAAGCCCGAAAGTTCAATTTAAGCCTTTGAAACGGATATAACTGCTAAAAACGGCTTCTTCTCTGGGAGCTGCAGCTGTGGCTGTTTCAGGGGTGTGTGAACTTTGTGAGGCAGGTGTGTGTGTGTGTGTGTGTGTGTGTGTGTGCGGCCCGCAGTGTCTCGCTGCTCCATGATGTCACAATGGACTGCGACTGCAGCCGCCGCTGTTTTCCAGCCAGGGTTACCATAGCTACAGCGCAGACGCCCCCATGAGAAAAAGTCCAGACCCCTCCCATGATAACCAGTGTCTATTTATAGTCAGTCCCTGTTTGTTGCACTGGGACGCTACATCAGCACAGGGATGGGACTGTACCAAACGTTTTTCTTACGTGATTGGCTTGTCGTCTCTATCCTGCTGTCAGTCCTGAGGCAGGGAAATAATAATTTGTTAAATTTGTAGTTAAACCTGAAATAAAGCGGTGATGAGTTTACGGTGTTCGTTTGCATTGTCGTCGCTCATACTGGCAACACACACACATTTTCATCACGTCCCCTTTTACAATGAAGTCACACGTGGGGATTTCCTTTGCTCTGCATTTTGCATGCGACGCTCGCATGCGGACACTGCTGAGAAAAATGCATGCGCTGAAAAGTAAACGCCACGCATTCCTCTGTGCATGAATCTCGTCTTAAATCTCAAACGGCATCAGTTTAGTCACATTTCTGATGGTCCCAGAAATTATGCTAAATATTTGAATATTTGCTTATACTTTTTTGTTTCAAAGGAAATAAAGTCATTTTTAATATAATAATAATAACATTAGCCAAGCAGCAGTAACATTAGAAGCAAAGTCAGTTTTCTGTCGTATTATTTGCATCAAATGTTTAAATGTTTGGTAACAAGGTGACTTATGTAAGTGTGTGTGTGTGTGCGTGTGTGTGTTTGTGTGTGTGTGTTTGTGTGTGTGTGTGTTTGTGTGTGTTTGTGTGTGTGTGTGTTTGTGTGTGTGTGTGTGTGTGTTTGGTGTGTTTGTGTGTGTTTGTGTGTGTGTGTGTTTGTGTGTGTGTGCGTGTGTGTGTGTGCGTGTGTGTGTTTGTGTGTTTGTGTGTGTTTGTGTGTGTGTGTGTGTGTGTGTGTGCGCCCTCTACAGGTGAAGCTGGTGAAGTACCTCAGTAAACAGCTGGAGTGGAAGAGGAGCGTTTCAGAGTGTGAGAGGCCGCTGGCGCTGAACTCTTACCCTCATCTCACAGACTGGCTTTACACAGTCAACCTCAGGCCAGAACTCATAGAGGTACGTGTGTTTGTTTCTTTGTCATCTTTTGAAGGGATGGTTCACCCCAAAATTACAATTCTTTAATAATTTATTCACTTTATGACTTTTGGAAAACAAAAGGAGATATTCTGAGAAATGTCTCAGTGGTTCTGAGACCTTACAACAGAAGTAAAATGGCTTCCAATGTTATTTCAAAATATATTTTTATGTGCTAAATTAAATGATGGAAGGTTTTTTTTTTAATTTTGAGGGATGTGTCCCTTTAACGTGAGCTACGCTGTCCCCACAATGACCTAAAATGTTTTCAAAGATTTAAAATCATCTTTATAAATGCCTCTGATACGGTTATTTGAGATTAGCACAGGAAAGTTGTGTTGCTGTGGGTCTCTGTGGCGTTTTTGCCCTCTGCGGACCCCCACACCAGATCCCACTCGGGGTTTAGAATGTGCAGCGTCAGCCACTGTGTCAGAACTCTCCCGCCGGTCTATTTATACTCGTCCAAAACGAGTCTCTCTGATCTCATCTCGCTGTCATACACACAAAGCTGAGCAGAACAGACCCGCGTTCAGCCCGCCGGTCCACGTTAAACACGGAAGCAGACCACCAAAGAAATCAGCAGGGAACAAAAAGGTTAAAAAACAGAAACGGTTCCGGCGGTGACGAGGGGGTCGCATTTGCGCCATGCCCCCGGTGAGCCGACCGCTTCGCTTCGGTCACTGTGGTAGGACAACAAGATCTCTGTGAAATTTTGTTTGTTATTATGTGTGCTTCAGCTTTCCTCCGTTGTGAAACAAATGTCTGAAAGTACTTGCGCTGGGCTTGTATTCTCACAACAGTCTGTTTTTGTTTGTTTTTGTCGGCCTGTGGCCGTCTATTCACTAAACTCAGCTGTTCTCGATTAGTCTCGCTTCAGAATTTACACTGGAGGTCAAATCGTGACCCAACACAAACTTCAGTAATAATAAACGTTAGTTCCCAAAAGGACAAAATTTTTACTCAACCTCATGTCATTTCAAACCTGTATATGACTTTTTTCTTCAAAAGAAGATATTTTGAGGTACGTTGGTAACAAAACAACAGTGGTGACACAACTCCCCTTTACCTACATTGTATGAACACAAAACCACTAAGGCATTTCTCAAAATATCTTCTTTTGTGTTCCACAGAAGAAAAAAGTCACATAGAATGACACAAGGTGAGTAAACGATGGAAGAATTTTCATTTGTTTGTGAACTGCCCTTTTAAATAAGTTACTATATCAGTATTAAGTTTAGCAGTTGACATGCTCCATAAGGTTGTTTTGAGCGTCACGCCGGGCTACTGCGATGTGAATCACAGAGCAGGAATGCATGTATGTGCAGACCCCAAACAGACAGTCGACCCCTCTCTGAGGCGACAGCAGGCTGGACAGAGTCTCCCAGGATGTTAGGGAAAGCCCTGCTGGTGTTTTCCCAGGAATAAACCAGGAATGCTGCTTTTCCTGTTAAGTATCTTGATTTGCATAATCAGTCAGTTTCCTCAGCTGGTATTTTTCATATGCGTGACTAGAAATGACTGATGCGTCTATAAACTATCTGGAAAACATCAATGAGTATTTTTGTGTTTATCTTGTTTTGCTGCATTAGTTACCAGAAATGCAGAACTAATTGAATTATATCCTGTATGATGATAAAATCATTGTACACATTGTTTTATTATGATGTCATACTGACTGACTGATTCTATCTATATCAAACCTTTATATAAAGTTATAAAAGTTTCTGTAAATGAATTGTAGTTTTCCCTGCTGTTATCCTGTCCTGTCTGAACATATTTGTTATCGTCATTAATATAAACCATAGATCGGATCATATGTATTTCTGTCAGAATGAGAGGTTATTCTATAAATCTTGTGTCAGTACTTCACGCTAGCTTGATATTGTGAGTATTTTGTATAATTATGATGACTCATGTCTTGATATGTCAGCTGCCACAGACTGAGGTTTCCCGTTGCTCAATGGGAGGGAATGTGGCTATACAAACCATGGCAGCCATTGTTCATTTCTGATTGGTCATGCTAATGCATTTTATATTGAACTATGAGTGGAATAAAAGTCATACAGAAAGTCGACCGGAGTTTAAAAACGCTGGGGTTTAGGCAGCCTAAAAACCTGCCCGGGTTTGTTGGCAAAGGTCACAGGGAGGAGTGATTGACTGAGTCATTTTTGTTGTTCACATCCTGTTCATCTAAAGGCGGAAACTCTTCCTCGTGGCAGAGAGAAAGAGATAGAAAATAA
The DNA here is from genome assembly GCA_036877545.1 of Yasuhikotakia modesta. Classification (NCBI taxonomy): domain Eukaryota; kingdom Metazoa; phylum Chordata; class Actinopteri; order Cypriniformes; family Botiidae; genus Yasuhikotakia; species Yasuhikotakia modesta. The sequence continues at coordinate 18,237 of JBAJNP010008402.1, forward strand.
AACACACACTATCTGACCTAAAGCTCTGTTTCCTGTGTTCTGCCCCATCTCACTGTTCTTTGTTCTTCTGATGCGGCCCCTGGCATGACCCAGAATAATCACTCAAGCACGAAATGCGTGTCGACGGGTCAAAGAAAAACACCAAACTGCCACAAATGTGCTGCTTGATTAAAACATCTTTCCTCGTTTCTTTGTTCAGCGAATGGTTTTTAAAGAGACATCCGTGTTACGATGGGTGATGACAGTCATTATTAAATACTAATGTAGACAGAGTTTGGGAAAAATTTATTAATTTAGAATGTTTAACAAATACATAGAAGTATTTCTTTGGATATTCATATGTGTAAGTAAGCAGATGTTTTGGATATAAACGCTACTTCCTCCATGTAATCGTTCCTGGAGCGTGTGTCTCCAACCATGTGTTTTCAGGAGGAGGTTCCAGAGCCACAATGAGAATTCCCAGGCATGCCGAAAGGAAGGAAAGAGAGATAGTGGGAGTAACATTAGGGAACGAGGGGAGGGGCGTGGAGAAGGGAAGTTTGGCTGGGAAGGGTGTGCTCCCAGTGTGTTGAATTCTGAGGGAAGAAACTGGGATTTTCCTCATTTCTGGGACATGAGATTTAGGAAGGACTACTTTTGTGCACGATCTGATGGTAGGTTGTTCTCCACTGCGTCGTGTTTCTAACTGTGTGGCAACGGTTTGTTTCTTTTCATGGTGTTTGTTGGTTTCCTGTCTGCATGCAAGTTGGGCTGAAAGCATTTGTGGTCGCAGAGACGCTGCGAGATAAATTAGTAACGGCAGAAATCTGACAGCGCTATGATTAAACTCAGACCCACGGGCGCTGGAGGAAATATTTCCTGTGCCACTTACTTGACAAATCTCATTTAAATTTAGGGGTTTTCTGCATTGAACTGTTTACATGAGGTATTTTTATGTACGGGGCTGTAGTTTCGCGTGAAGCGGTGACACCCCGTCAACATGGTATCTAGTTGTCTTTAACAGCTTTCCCTGTTAATGATTTGTCAAGGAACTTTCCAGGGAATGTGTGTGTGTGTGTGTGTGTGTGTATGTGAACACTGTGCTGTGTGTTGAGTGGGTTCAGCGTTACATCAGCTCATGTGTTCAGGTTAGAGGCATGTCAAGACATCATCTTGGTATCGGTATGTCTCATTTCACCTGCTTCATGCTCTGGCTTGCCTGTTTTAACACCATGATGAACGTAATGTACTTATTAACACAGCTGTGTGTAGATACACCGACAGCTGCTGCCTTCATCTTTCAATGGGGTTTTAAATGATGAAATAAAGATTCATCTAGTTTAACCCAACAACACTTGTAGGTTGTAAGAACATTTAGCTAACGTTTCCATTAAGTAACAAAGATGATAAATATTCTAGAAACATCCAAAATGGTGAGTTTTTTAGATGTTTTATAAACGTTATTGCTTAATTATAAGAATGTTACTTAAACGTTTTAATTCTATAACCTTTTAAGCATTTTGCTAACAACTAAAGAGTAATGTTTCTGATGACATATATAACATTTAAAAAAGTTATACTGATGTTACTGCAATAACATTTTTGACATTCAGAGAATGCTAATGTTCTGAGAACGTTTTTGGCACGTTACTGTTTGTGCTATGGTTATTGAAGGAAATGCTTTAGCCTCCATTGTGTTTATTGTTTCTCAGCTGTACATCTGCACTGGGCAGTAAATGTTGTTTTAATGTTTGCAGAGAAGTGATAGTTTGAGTGTTTCTAACACTGGAAGGAAGGAAGGAAGGAAGTTTGTAAGGATGCTGGGAGATTTTTAGTCCCCCGAGTGCCGTGTGTGTCGGTTAGCAGAATCTTTCACATCTTTATGATGTGAACTGTTGCTTTTCTGCCTGTTTCCCACAGACACGTTTTCATCTGTATAAATGTGGACATCAGATGTTGTACAACTCTTATGGTCAATTAAAACTTAACTAGTAAGATAACGTTTAATTTTGCTTAGCTAGTTATAAGCACTTTAATCTAACCCACTTTTTTTATAATAAATAACTATCATCTATATTTTCATATTGCTTTTACAAACAAGGAAGTCACAAATTTGTCAACCACACA
>JBAJNP010008403.1:0-20168 GCA_036877545.1 Yasuhikotakia modesta
TATTTCAGATGTACAGCTTCATTTGTGTTCAGAGATCTGCATACAGTCACCCTTCAGTTATACTATTATATTATATAAACAATGTTGAGCCGCCCTGATATTTCATCTCAGATGAATTTTACAGACAGATGCATATTTTCTGTATCTATCATTATTCTATTAAAACAAAATGTTAAATATTCTAATTTTGTTAAAAATTGTCATGTTGCAAAAAGAGCAAATTGAATTTATATAAAAAGGCACTTTTTCCATTCCTTGCAATGTTTTGTTTCTAAAACAAAGATTCATATTTAATAAATACGGCGCAGTCTAGAATGATCTTCAGCGCTCTGGAGTTAAATAAATAATGCGTTAAAATAAAAAATACACCAGCAGTATCTTGAAAAGGTTCAGTTCTCAGGCCGGTTTCTGGACACGGTCATGATACCAGAATTTTTACAGAGAAGAATTTAATAGATCAGATGAGATAACAGATGTGTCTTTCATGAGGTAATTAGAAAAGCTTTTATTGTGGTTCTGAATGAGATGTTAGTCTGAGATCGCTGCCTTTAGCAGAGGTGTGTGTGAGTGTGTGTGTTTCTATCTGTCTGTGTGTGTGTGTGTGTTTCTGTCTGTCTGTGTGTTTGAAACTCAGGAAGGAAGGATGACTCTTCTGCTGTGAATGTTGTCTTTTGGAAACGGATTTAACTAAATCGTGTGACCGCTGGACTGTCAGTTTCATAAGAAGCAGCCGGACAAACTTACTTAACAAATCTGAAAGACCGTCAGCATTTATATGCGTGTCATCAGTGTGTGGTTCACCTGTGAATATTAATGTTTAATTTGTAAGCATGTAAACTTTACATTGATTCTTTGTGAAAGGATTGAGTTTTGTGTAAAGTATAAATCAGGTAAAATATTTTCCTGTAAGAGTGTTAAACATCTTCATAACCATTGTGTTGATTTAAAACAGTGGAATTGTATTAAAATGGGCCATTATAACAATCTCAGTCACTTATTGATGTAGTAAGATGTCGCATTAAAAGTGTTCAGATTAAACAGCTCGACTGTGGCAATATGCAGTCAGTTCAGACACAATGGGAGGTTTATTCTCCAGCTGTCAGTCTGTGAAATGCGATATTTGTGTGTTTTGTTTGAGGTGCTTGAACAAGCATGACGGGTTTTGAATGCTGAAGATGAACCGATTCATTAAACTGTTGACTAAGATGTTTGCATGTAAATCGATCAGTGATTTCCTCCTGAAGTGTGTGATGTCCGGGGGGGCCGGGCAGACGGGGGGAGTTATCTAACAGCTCGTATTGTCTTCAGCTTCAGAAAGGTCACATGCAGCCTTTAGTTCTTCAGGATCTGAGCTGATCTTGAGTCTGAGACTCGTTCCAAAGGACAAAAAGGAAGCTGGGCACATTTCTCCCCCAGTCGCAGTACGTTGGTCAGTTATCTAAAATTGTGATTTATGCCGTATTTTAATATTTTGCTTATTTTGTCCCCTGCGGTGCTCTCTTAGCAGTGATAAAAACACAGCGCTGAAAAAGCACCATTAATTTGCACCGATGGCGGGCAGATAGGGCAGATAATGGGAAAGATAAGCTGTGCCGATATACCATCAGAGCTGCGATTATTACCATTAAAATTCCAGCCCACAATCTGCAGCCGGCTGATAATTCCTGCTCCGTTTCCAACACTTCGGATGATAAGGCAAAAATAGTCGTCCACCGTTCTTGATTAGGGCTGCCTGGATATTCTGATAATACTGTGATAAATTATGTATTTTTCCTCCTTGTTTCGGGCTCTGAAACGTTACATCTGATTCCATTTTTTGTTAATATTTATTTTGCGCTCGTGTTTGGCCACGCCTCCACCGATGGAGCGAGACCCTCACGGTTTCTCTTCAGTTCCTTTCACTGTAACGGAGTTTGATAAGAGATGGTGGAGATGTTTTGTATGAAAGCTCAGATCAGACCATCTCCACACGGCTGCTGTTGGTTCAGCCCTCATCAATAAATTGGCCGATTGTTTGTGGGCCGTTCAGAGGCCAGAGAAAATTTATGACAGGAAGAATAAAAAATGATGAAAATATTGCTGATGCAGGATGGAGTGCGATTAGCTTTGCTGGAGAGTGTGATGTCTCTCTCTCTCTCTCTGCTGAGGAATGTCTGTTGGCCCTATAATAGGCAGGACAGAGACTGAATGGTCAGTGAAAACATGCCCTGTGGTTTAATCTCTGCTAACAATTTCAGGTTGTAAGAAACGTTCCATTAAGTAACAAAGAACATTAAAAATGTTGTGAGTTCAAAATGTCTTACACTTCGTGTCTGTGTGTTGACACGTGTTTGTTGACATTTGCTGGGTGATAAGATTGTTACTAGTTTTTTACATTTTTAAAACATTCCACAGAAACAGTTTTAGATTTGTTTGAATAAAGTATCGATGAGAAGTAAAATTTGACACTATATTTGTAAATGCGGTGTGTGTTTTTTGCATAATGCTTCCATCAGGCTGTGGGATACAGTGGAGAACATTGAGCATTATTTTATGAGTTACTGTAACGTGTCAAATCACTTAAAAGCTTCTTAAATCACTGCTTCAGACGCCAGATGAAGGCAGCAGACAGCTGAGTGAGTTTTGGAGCAGAGCCCAACTGTTCACCCTCACTGCTGCTCTGTTCTGCTGATATCCTCATGTAAAATCATCTCGCACACTCGTTCACTACTGAGACTGATGCAGACGTCTCACTTGTTTTACTCAGCTTTTTAGTGCATTGTGGGACTGACTGATTTGTGATGGTTACACGCAATGCTGTCTTTAAATTCTGTCTGAACAAACATGTAGAGTGAATCTGAGGCCTATCAGGTGTCATGTATATCTCTGGATTGAGTTTATCACACACTCAGCTCATGATGGTACAGTTAAGAGTGTTTACTGACTAGCCTGCCAGTGTGTTATTTTTAGGGCGCTTAGCTTACTAGATTGTATAGTTTCCTATTTTTAGATCATTTTGTAGAAATTGTCTACGGAGCTTACATGAGTGTGTGTGTGTGTGTGTGTGTGTGTGTGGTGGTCTTTACACTTGACTGAGTAAGTGAGTGTACAGTATGTTAGTGTATTTCTCATTGCTGTCAGTTTGTCTGTCTGTCTCTCAGTCTGACACATCAGGGTTGTGGACGTCACTTCCTGCCAGAGTTTCCTCTCTATCTTCCTATTTGCTGAATTCCTCAAATTGTCTCAGAGCTGACAGATTGTTCCTGAGCTCTGAGGTCACAGAAGGTGATATTTGCACAGAAGAACAGCTGAAATCAATATATTGCCTTTCACCTCAGAATCACAAGACTTTGAAATCTAAACCCTTTCATTTTGTTCATTCTTGATCATTCAGTAAGTTTCAGTAAATTGAGATGAACTTCAAAGGAATTCTTCACTCATAAAACTCATCATTTCATCACCTGTTCTTCCAAATACCTGAAAACAGAAACAGGGAACAGAAAAGAAGATATTTTGAGAAATGTTTCAGTGATTTTGTGTCCATACAGTGGAAGTCAATGGGTGTCACTGTTGTTACCAACATACTTCAAAATATCTTCTTTTCTGTTCCTTAGAATAAACAAACAAACGTGGCTGTAGAACCACACAAGGGCAAGCAAATGACAGAATATTCATTTTTGGGTGAACTAATCCTTTAAGTCAACTTTTCCTTGAAGGACCGAATGAGATCAGATCACAGAAATGGGGCAGGAGTAATCTGGGCGCTGTTGTGGAGTTTATTCAGCTATCAGTTATCAGTCTGCGGGTTACAATTGACTTTCAGCCTTAAAGTTAATAGGCTTGTGTCTTGCTTGTTAAATCAATGATGCTATTAATTAATCAGGCGTATCATCCGTTCAATCTGATGCTGCTGTTGTTACATCTGCACATTATCAATAGGGAAAGTGAACTCCCTGATCGCCATGGCAACTTCATCACTCAGGTCAAAGAAAGTTTATCTTATCTGCTGCCGGGAGTAACAAACTGCTTACAAATCTAGTTTAGACTCTCAGATCATTGATTGGTCTCTCTCTCTCTCTATCTCTCTCTCTCTCTCTCTCTCTCTCTCTCTCTCTTCTCTTGACCTGCATTTTGATGAAGACAGAAATGTTTGAAATATCAGAATTAAAGTCTTAAAATCCCAGGCAAGATCTCTTTAACATCTCAGTTGTTTCTCTATGATTGAATGATTAAACTGATAATTGAATGAGATTAAACAGTGTGTGTGTGAGTTGTGTGTGTGAGTTGTGTGTGTGAGTTGTGTGTGTGAGTTGTGTGTGTGAGTTGTGTGTGTGAGTTGTGTGTCTGAGAGTCATTTATTCAGCAGTCAATGAATTGGGTTGGTCAGATACTATGTTCTGAAACTCAGATTTTCCTATTTGGAGGAGAAGAGCTGAAAGAGTGAGATGTGCAACATTACACACTCAAATGTGAAGATTCACAGAAATATGAATTTGGAAAAAAACTGCTTTCTGTCAAGAAAGGCTCTCGCTGGTTGAATGAGCAGATTGTCAACAACCAACTAGTCAAATAGTGACGTCAACTAGTGCATTTACATCATTTATTCATTATGTTGTTATTTTAGCACTGTTGCATTCATTAGCATTTTGAGAGTGAACAAAACTGGACGATTATTCCACCCGTCATTCTGCGTCTGCGGTGTGTGAACGGATGTTTGTGAACTGATGTAGCTTCTGTGAGGTCTGTTGTTAGATGCGTCTATTTACTGTCTGTCATTTTTGGGACGGGTAATGTTTGAGACGGGAGAGGAATCGCTGAAGCCTCACAGGAGCATGTAGAGATGAGAACTCATAACCCGAAACCCTCACAAAACTTTCCTGCATGTACACTTTCAGATAAGCATTAGTTTGTTTAATAATCAGTTTCTCTTGTGGGGTTGCTGGCGTTTGTGGGGAAGCTAGTTTGAAATTAGAGCTTTTTATGCCAGACATAATTTAAAGTGAAGTAAGTAGTTATCTACCCCACAAGCAAATAACAAACAGTAACTATTCACTGAAGCCGGGGAAACATCTTTAACTCGAGATATAACATCTTTATCTTTTATTACTTGGCAGAGTTGTTTTGAAAACGGCCGAGCTGCTGTCAAACTACAGAAAAAATGTTTTCACCAACACAAATTCACAAACACTGGTGCTGTACATCTCTCTCTCTCTCTCTCTCTCACACACACACACACACACACGCGCACACACACTTGGTCACACACACACACACAAAACTGGCCTCCCAGTTGTAGGCCAGTTTGTGGTTTGGTGATAGTGTGGTTTAAGTCTTTCTCAGAAGAATTCCTTTAGAGGATTAAAGATGATTATAAATTGATGTTTAATAAGAATATAGTGTCACAGCTGATTCCAAGACCCATAATTTGGTCTTGGAATTTATTGACATTTGTAGGAATTTTGCAATCCCTGTTTTTAGGGTCAGATTTTGCTCTTAGCTCAGTTTGAGACACTAGTGAAGATCCTAGAGAAGATCTTTCTCAGAAGACCTTACTGAAGAAGCAAGAGACTAAAGCTCACGTCTCCCTATAATCTCAGTGCTGTCTAGGAGAAATATTTGAGATGTTACAGAGATCTCATTAATGAGCCGCTGCTGTTGTATGCGATCATCTCCGCTTTTCCTCCTGCATTAAGGCACGTTGCAGAGAATGTATGTTTTGACACACAGTGACCTTAAGCTGATTATAGGAATACTGAAGTGAGAGGTTCTGACAGGCGTTAGCTGAACTCTGTGTATCTGATGAGAGGTTTGGACATTTCCTGAGAAACATCATTAGGCAGAAGTTTCTGCGGGGATTAAGTCACAGGCCCTTCATCTCAGTTTATACACCAGCCTTTTTCAATCCTGTATTTACAGCCATCATCACGTTTCAGACTCGCTGGAAAATCACTGGAGACAAACTTCTGAGGTAAACAGATCAACAGTTTATGTCTGATGTGTGAGAAACATGTTAAGAGATTTCTGTGTTTAATCCTCAAACATTGCGGTTGATTTCATATATTGATGTATCACACACAGACAGTTATTGTGTGTGTGTTTGCAGGTGATCGTGCGTGTTTGCAGGTGTGTGTATCTGCTGGGATTTGCTGGGACACACATTTGTCCATCATCAACTTTCTTAAGCACTGAATCAGGATAACACATGGGTCAGATGATAAGAGCAGCGAGAAGCAGGAAGTGGTGATTGATTGATGTGTGACGCTGCGTTTGACAGCGAGTTTGGAGCCGTGTGTTTGATTCTCGCTCACAGATTGGAGTTCAGCGAATGTGAAGGACAAAAAGGTCACAGATATTTGTCTCAATCTCTCTCGTCTGCTGCTGTATGTCTCCGCCGATCTCGTGAAACTAGTTGAGGTTCAGACCTTTAGCCAGCACAACAAAAATCACTGAAAAAATCACTGAATCTTGTGAATTTCATGCATAATTGATTGTCTTCTTCTCTGGTCATTAAAGGTTTCATCAGAATGATCTTTATTCATTTCTCAGCTTTACTGAAGATCGGCTCTGTGCTGCAGTCGCGTGTTTGTTAGAAAAGAGTTTAATGAACACAGTTAAATGACTTTACAGCGTTATCTCCAAATAAAACGTTCTTTGTTAGAAAGATAGAGGCTGTGCTGAGAACCATTAGACTGAACGTGTCCATCGCTGTTTAAAAGCTTTTTTATCCAGTTTATCAAGTTATTTCTCACCTCACTCTCTCTCACTCTCTCTCACTCTCTCTCTCTCTCTCTCTCTTTCCCTCTCACTGAGATACAGCTAATCGTAAACATAGAGATGTGGTTTGAATTAGAGATGTAGCTGAAATCAGAGCAAATGATTGGTTGATTTGATGAATGAGGGTTTGGTGATGAAGTGAATTGAGTGTGAGTGTCCTGATTCAGATCTGAGGTGTGAACAGGTCAGTGGGTGTGAGTCACACTGACCAGCGAGCAGCGTGTGACTGAACGTCTGTGGTGTTCAGACGCGTGTCAGTGTGTGTGTGGTTCCCTCTGAACACTCTGTGGTTCTGTGGACCTGTAATGCCTCCGTTTAGCTTTCTAAAAACTGTCATGAGTGTGAGCAGAGCTGGACTGCAGAACTTCTGCGGGTCTTCTCTGCAGTCAGTGGATTAGAGGTGGCCTGCTTACACACACACACACACACCTCTCCTCAAATGTTAAAGTCTCTTCCTAGCCATCTGTAAAGTCCTGCTGCTCTGTGTGGAGTCCAATCTGAGAGAGAGAGAGAGACAGAGAGGTTATGTTCAAAAAACAATACTAGCGCTTACTATATGCTGCATGTTATCTACTGTATACTAATAATGTTAGAAATTAGAGGTTGTTGCTGTGTACTGCTTTTAAACAATATGAAATAATGCACTTTCTGCTTTAAATATGAAAAACATATTAAAACGGTGGCCTGTTAATGTGTGAAATGTTTGTTCTGATGCTGTGATGATGAGAGTAAAGAGTGTGTAGAAATCATGGATGATCTCTTTCTTTGGTTAAAATGCACATGCAGGTCAGGCACAATGCATTGTGGGTCACCATACAGCGTTCAGAAACATCCTGTCTAGATGCAGTGGTTTAATTTACCCTTTAATCACGAGTGTTGTGGGTTTGTCTGTAGGTGCAGTGATTTCTTTACAGTGTTGTGTGTAATTGTTGCGTTTCTTAATGCAGAGCCACGTTTTAAAGAGATGAGAGGAGCCAGATTAATCTTTCCAGAACTCTTGTGACTGTTTCTCATGTGTTTGGCAGTGGGGCTGATTTGGTGGTTAAGTTGGAGGCATTTTTTCCATGTTTTGACATTTGTAAGTCGGTGGTGACACTCGTGAGCGTCGGCCTCTCAACAGCTGCGGTGAGAAGTGGAGGAGAGTCTGTGATGATCAGCACAGATTATGTGCTTGTGTCTCTGCGCTGTGACTGGAGATGAGATGCATGTCTAATCTGTGCTGATTGTGGGGCTTTTTGGGAAGGTAAGGGGTGACGGGGGTGCGGGGGAACGCCGGCCAGCGCATCAGCTTTCCCTCCTCCATGCAGATCACGTTGTCACCAGCCTCATCAGAGATGGAGGGCTGATTGCTTCTTGACAAACCTCCAACATGGACAGAGTCCCGCATACATCACCTCATTACAGCACACACAGTTTTATGTGTGTGTGTGTCAGAGATACTGATTCTGTGTGTGTGTGTGTCTGAGATACTGATTCTGTGTGTGTGTGTGTGTGTGTGTGTGTGTCTGAGATACTGACTCTGTGTGTGTGTGTCTGTCTGAGATACTGATTCTGTGTGTGTGTGTGTGTGTGTCTGAGATACAGTATGTACAGTGTGTTCAGTATATAAACCGTTACATGTATAGAATGGTCCTATGAAAGGTGTGTATGTGTGTCTGTTTTCTAGCTAGCCTGCAGTCTCACACTCATATTCCTGTGAGGTCAGAGTGATGATGTTGTTTTTGGTTCTAGGAAATTAAAAATAAATTGGTGTAATTTTATTTTGAGCGGTTAGTGAAGGAACGCCGCATGTGTTTGTAATATCTGTCTGTCATCTGTGCAACTTCAGTGAAAAACATCATGTTCAGTTAGTAAATGCTACCTGTAAAAACAGTTTAATTGCGTGTGGAAAAGTAAAATGTAAAATTACTTCTGTCTCTTAAATGATGACTTAAAATGTGGGTGAAGACATTACAGACAGCACAACGTTTTGTTTTTTAAACTACATTTCAGCTCATTCGCATGATTTCAAAACAAAAAGGTGTTTATATCAGCCTGTGATTTTTACGTTACGATCAGATTTATTGTTTCTCACGATTTCTCAGTATATAGTTTGTGTCTATGGTATGCAAATGTGTAATATCTGGTTGGCCTGTTGCAATATATAGCCAAAGCAAACTGGGAAATATTGTATCCCACAATGCAATGCACTTATCCAGTGACCTCACTTATCCAGTGTGATTAAAGATCTGATGGTGTTAATAGTCAACATTTTGTGTTAAAGGTAATTAAATTTAAGGTAATTAGCTTGAAAGTGCAAAACCAGTTTTCTTTAGATGATAACTGGACATCAGTTGCTAAACATGCATCATAGTGAGGTATTTGCACATTTGCACAGAGAGGTTTATTGTAGCATGCATAAAAAATAGCAGTATGGTAATTTTTCATTCTGAACACAGCTGTAGTTTCTGCCTCACTGCTGAGTGTTTTGTTTTATCAGATGGTGTTAATTTAAGAGAGAAGCAGGATTAGGTTAAAGCCACATCAGTTTTATTTGAAGCGCTGACCAATGGGATGTTCAGCACTAAATGGGTTTGAGAGCTTCATTTGGGTGCCCACCTAAAATGTCCCTCCGGTATGCAAATGAGCTCTTCCTAATTGGTGGGCGTAACAGAGGGGTGGGGAGTCACTTAATTAGAGCATATTATTTATCCTGCACTGATGATCACTGCAGACAGACAGCAGGTCATGTCTGTCATGTAAGAAATGTCATGCAGGTTACATGACGTGATGCAGGTCACATGTTGTATTTGAGGAGCAGTTTGAATACATAAGAATCTTTCTCAGCGTTGTTGCATTTATATATTGTATGTATATGTATTTATTCATTTAGCAGATATGGAACAAAACAACATGCTGTCATACAAACTTTCAGCATTGATTTGATGTTTGAATAGAAACAGGTTATATTTTGCAGTTTAGCGAAATGGCATAAGATGATAAGATTTAACTAATCTCTGACAGAAAAACAACATCTTATGATGAGCGATGAAGAAGCTGTTTGTTTTGTAATATTAACTGGATTATTGTTTATTAAACCACTAAATATCAAACCAAGTAATTTATTTGTTAGACTATAAAGCTGCAATCTGTCATTATCCTTTTTTCTATTACAACCGTTAAAGTCAAATAAGGCAAACTCACATTTATCTGATAATCAGATCTGACCATCATAAATTATAAATCATTATTATAAACTTACAGTTGTGAGTAAAAGCACTCATTTGTTATTTACATGCCCAGTAACTGTTTTTGTTCATGTTTAAACAAAAGGTTACAGGTTGCAGCTCTAAATGACACCGGAGTGAATCTGAATGAATGCATCTGGTAAAACGTCACTGGTGAAGTTAGGAGCACTTTCTGTTGTTGATGTTCTGCAGTGACATTCAGGCAACTTTACGTGTGACTTCAGCTTCTGCCCACCGCTGTACTCAGATCAGTTCTGTGACTAAAAGCCTCACAGGTTCTCAGGAGCGCAGGTGCAGTTTCCCAGAGCCGGTGTCGCATTTCTGCTGCGCCGCGTCTTAGAAAAAATCTAATAACACAAAATGTAATATGGGCTTGAACAGGAATAACGCTGCTGTTTCATCTCTTAATCTCGACACTGATCTTAATTCTAATAAAACGTTTCTTTTTTCCAGACCAGCGGAGCTCCGGTCGTTTTTCTGTGGTCATACTTTATTGAATATCATTTCAGATAAGAATATAATCCCTTCCTCCAGATGATGTATATTGACCACTTTTTTATCAATAATAGTGCACAAGGCTAGAGACCTTTTAAAGTGGATTGTGTTTGTCTGTGTTTTGTGTGTGTGTTTGTGTGTGTGTGTGTGTGTTTGTGTGTGTGTGTGTGTGTGTTTAGAGAGTGTAGTTTTATTCTCTTGACTTTTGATCTATTACATTAAACCCTTATGATCTGGGATCCTGTATCTCACTGAAAGGGTTTATTTTGCGATTTTGAGTTGCTCACTGTACAACATCTGCCTTATTACACAGCTGCAGACACATAAATAAATACATGAACATAAAATAATAATAATTTTTATTTTAAATAATTGTTGCATGAGGGAATCAATGACCTGGAAAAACAGTCTGTCATATCTGTTTATTTATTATATGTTTAACAGTCAATATACAGATATGTTCTCAGATAAGTTCTGCAGATCCTGATACAGTTGTACTATCATACAGTTATGTTACCAAATTCATACTTTAACATATATTTACATTTAAGCCGTTTGTGTCTGCCATACGTTTTTTTAATGAACATATTGCTGTGAAACATCCGGCCAGTTTCTCGGTGTCTCTGCAGTCAGTGCTGATAATTGACAGTCACACTGAATCAGTTTTATTTTTGAGGGTCAGTGCATGTTACAGTAATCTCTTCCTAAAATAAATGTCGTTTGGTTTAATGTTGTGTTTTATAATGCAGTGGCATTCATGCATTTATAAGGACGGCTGCATGGCTGCATTTGTTGTGGTGATGAAGAGTTGAGGAAGCAGCTACAGACTGGAGCAGGTCTTCATGACTGGTGTTTTCACTGAGGTGACGTCTCACCCAAAACTGAACCAAAACCACACCGTAAACATGCAGCTGGTTTGATGTTAATGAGATGTGATATTGTTTTCCTCAAACCCTCTGCATGTCTCACACCTGCTACCTCACCTGTATCCTGAAATTAGTGTCAGTGATCTTTAAGCGTAACTGTAGAAGGTTTTTCAGTGATGTTTGTCTTTAAAGGTGGAATAATAATCGTTTAATCGTAACGTTTCAAACCCTAAATAATCACGCGGGGAAATATTTCTCTCTGACAGGCGCTTATGAGCTGTAATCCTTCTGAAAGATTGTTATGAAACATTTAGATTAAAGATGTTTGGATTGTGATTTAATTGTGGTGATAAATATTTCATTTGTCAGACTTTGTTTCTCAGATTCATGTTTCCTGAGGGAAATGCGAGTGTTTGTGTGTCAGGTTTGAATGTTGATATCATGACAATCAGCGAACGTCGTCGTCTTAGTTGAGAACATTCATAAAAACACAAGCATAACAAATTTCTGTGTAATTGCTTTGTGAAGTAATTTATTCAGTTCAGTGCAACAAATTGGTTAAGAATCATGAATGATTTCCCTGATTTCTGATGCTTGTGTTGAATGAAAGAAGCACATTGTGTTTTGTGTGACATGCTACAGATGAGTGTCATGACAATGGCAAAGTTAGGCTCCTTCATAAATAAATGACAGGATAATTTAGGTGATTATTTCTCATATCAAGAGGGTGTAAATGTTACCGTGATCCGTGCAGGTTTAATATGTTGTGTTTGAGTTTCTCTCCCTCAGGATCAGTTGATGTTGTTTTTCATTCTCTGCAGCTTGTTGCCATTTCTGTTGTTCTAAAACTGTTCTGACGGCGTCAGGAGGGAGGGAGGAAGAAAGAGTGACATTATCCTCTTCGTCTTTGATGGCGACTCATGTTTCAGCACTAGCTAATCTGGCGCTCTAATCTCTCTGGGAGATAGAAATAAACAAGCAGAAGCTCAGGGGATTATGGTAATTTTAGGGATAAGCAGAAGTATTTGAAACACGGATGTTTTTAGAGAGAAGTTTTTCTTTTAATAGGTGAGAATTGTGTTAAATGTAATGCTTGTGTTTTTGTTCTTAAGGTTAAAACAAAGGCTTTCACGTTCTGCAGATTTTTAAAGGTTTTTTGATACACTTTAGTCTCACGATGCCCCAGTTGGTGTGGCAGGAGGAAAAAAATACTTTTAAGCATCAAAAATTTGGAAAGGCTGAAATCAATTAGGAGTTGCAGCTGAAATGAAAGGCCAGTGAAAAGTCGGGCGGCTCGCCTTTAGCCCCTCCGATACAGAGGGAAAACCAATCGCATACCTGATCCACCAAAAAAGCTCTTTTAAAATGGGCTGCCGGGTGCCATCCAGTCTGGCAGGCGGTGCGGGCGTTCGTGCCGCAGCCCCTGGGCGTGAGGATGCTTGGCCCATGCGTAGCGGTCCTGGGCACGTATCAGTGGGCTCTGGCTCCTCCGTCGGGAGCTCCAGAGCCATGCTGTCTGAAGGAGAACCGATGGGCTTGGCAGAACATGTGGGCATGCGGCGCTCGCCTGCGTGGGCACCCGATGTTATCGCCTTGAGCCACCGAACGCGCTGCCCAGCTCTCTGAACCCGGCCCAAATGACCCGCCTGACTGCGCCTCACACAAAACACCCGCCTCAGAACTTTAAAAAGAAGCTTTAACAGTTCCCATTTTATTTTTTATTTCATGTACTTTTCTCTTTGGGTGTATGAATAAAAAAATGCAAAACAGTCAAAATGGCTTTTAGATGCAAAACTAAGTGTGTCATGTGTCACACGTTTCACACGCTGTATTTCCTCCCAAGCAAACCTTGAATGTTGACTTGAAATGAAAATAAATAACCTTTACTGAGAGCCAAGTCGGTTTTTGAACGAAACAAAAACCTGGATGGAGCGAGAGCCTGTGAAAGCGGCGAGCAGTGGGCGGGTGAAACCGCGGCCCGGGTTTTAAAAGAACCTCAGCGGCGGTTCTCTAGGGGTGAGCGGGCCGCGCTCTCTGCTCGGCTGTCTCTGTAAGCCTGCTGCTGGGACGGATCTTTTGTCTTCCATTATCTTTATTTTCTTATTATTTTAAACTGGACGGATTTTTGTTCCTCTGCTCCAGCGGCCGTTTTTGATATCCATTTAGATTAGCGCTTCATTAACAAAAACTCAGACAATAGAGTGAGTTCTAATTAAGAACAACAGCATCTGCCCTCTGGCTCTGGGTCTCAGTGTTCCACGGTTTCTGCTGAGGAAAATTCATTTGTTTCTTAATTAAGAAAAACACCAATAGCGTGAAAAATCTGCTTATGTTACCTGAATCCTAATTAGTTAAATAGTAAGTGGAAAAGCGCATTCCAGTAGCTCCAGAAATGAACTCAGAGCTGATAAAAATGAACCGGCCTCGCATAAATCCAGCCGGATGCAAAGTGTGCCGTGTTACGACTAAGACAATATGCAAACTATCTTCAAAGAAATCAAATTGGCAGAATGTTTTCATTTGCATGCATTAACCATTAACATAATGAGGGGACGTGACTCTGGACCTGAGCTGTGTGTCTGCTTGAATTGATAACTCCCACATCTACAAACAGTTTCTGCAGGAAGGAAAAATGTGCGCAGGCAGTGGAATCGTCTCTGAACTGCGTAGCAGCACATAAGCATGTATGCAGTCACGCAAACCGCCTGCAGAGGAACATGCGCAACACGCTTATCATTCCTGCAGTCATGATGCGAGTGAGCAAAACATTTCTTCTCAAAATTTGTTCTTCTGTTTAATGTTACTTCTAGGAATTTCCATGACAAACATCTTTTTGATGCAATGTTATTTAAACTTTTTTAATTCTGTTATATTTTTAAAGTTAAGAGTAAAACTTTTGTTGTATGGGACATAGTATTACAGCAAGAATGTTTTTGAGAACTCTGAGAGAACTTTGGGAAAACTTTTTTAAAATGCTATCCAACGTTCTGAGAATGTTTCCTGTTAGTTGGTTTCAAGTCCAACACCATTTTCCTCCTCTCCACATGCTGTAGCAGACGATCAGCCTCTCAGGTCAAATGATTCAATTAAGTGTCTGTTTATGGCTGATACCAAAGCTGGTGTCGTCTCACTTATCACCTTTTCTGCAGATCGCTGTTTTCCCAGAATGCCACAGGAGAGATTGCTGCGGCTGTAATTAAAATGGCACGGAGACAAATTTGACGTAGCGGCTAACAAGCGGGAGATGAAGCTGACGAGTGGGGGGGGAAGCGTTTCATAAGCGTTGCTGCAACATCACTAGCCGTGTTTTAAAAGAGCCGCTGCGGTTAAAGGTAAACCTGAGGGGCCTGCGGGGTTATTGCTGACATGTTAACTGTGTTCATTTAGTGTAGAACTTCATTACTGATCAAACCGGATCAGAAGAGGGTGATGTCTTGATTACTGTTGTTTTTAACCTGACTTTTACACTAACCTAAATGTGGCCTGGTTGTGATGTAGCCGTGGTTGTGATGTAGCCCTGGTTGTGATGTAGCCCTGGTTGTGATGTAGCCCTGGTTGTGATGTAGCCCTGGTTGTGATGTAGCCGTGGTTGTTCGACGGGCCCTGTGGCTCTGCTCAGAATCCCGCTGCGCTGCATTTGATGCACGATTGGCAGACGCATGTGTTCTCAATTCTCGTGGCATCCGAACCTTTCACCAGGGAGACATGTGACTTCTTTAGGGAGCCTAAAAAAAACCAAACACACCAATAAGCTGCAGAAAGGAGAGATGAAAAAGAGACAGAATAACAAGAAAGCTGCGTTACAAAAAAACGACTTTGGATTTTCAGCTGAAATCTTCCACAGGCTTTTGACAATTTGCATTGTTATCAGCGATAAGGCTGATGTTTTTCCTGGGCCGTACATTTGGTGTGAAATATTTGGAGTGTAAACGGAGGGAGCGTCTCTTAATGAGCGGCGGATCTGAGCTTCTGCAGCGCTGGAGTCTTAAGCTCCTGCTTTCAGTGTCTGAAATCTGAATATTTAAGAGTTTCTAACTCATCTGCAAATGTGATTTGCACATATCACACTCATGCAGTCGTCAGCTTGCCTCATCGCCAGGGTTCTGAGCGAAGACGAGAACAGAGAGAGGGAGAGAGAGGGTTGAGAGAGAGATGTTGCACGAATGGGTTGCTGTTGATGTATTCAAGTCTTGACCTAATTTACCTCCCTGCCAGTGAGCTCATATGCATACTGTACATTTACTAAATTAGCGAGTGCAAACCTCGTCTTCTCTCTCAGACAGGTGTAAACAGCACTGTTGTCATATTGCGGCCGCAGTAAATATGATAATTGTGTCGCAATGCAACAGAGCACAAAATAATTTGGCCATCATTTCTGATGCCCGCGGCCCAGGGGACGCCCGCAGGAGGCAAGACATGCATTGACATGCGACGCACGCGGCGATATAATTATAGCTGCCCATCTTTGTTCCTGGCTGCCGTCTTCACAGCGCGCTAGTAATTTGCTTGTAATACGGTAGCGTTCAGTAAAAGAGTGTGTGATATTTAGTGATATTTAGAGGATTTGTGCTGAGGGCTGATGGTGTTTTTGTGAACTGATGTAGATGTAGGAATTCTGTTACTTACAAATGTTGCTTCTGTGTTTATGCTGATTATTATAATTTATTATTTTTATAAGTAATACATGTTTTAATTTTGTATAATTCACATAGTCCAAAAAATTGATAATTGTTAGAATTACAATAGAATTAGAAACAGAATAATGGTTCTAAATAATAATTTTGTTGCTAGTATGATTATTGTTTTATTTACATTATAAGTTTACTAACAAATACATTTTTTTATATTACCATTATACTAATATAATGAATTTTGGAAATAAATTGGGCTTATTTGCTTAGCTAAATTACAGCAGAATGTATAAATATATAAAGAGAAAAATATAAACCGTTTTGTTCCAGGAAAATTATAATAGAATCTTTCTGAAGGTGTTACAGTGTGTAAGTTAAATTAAACACGACTGCTGTATGTAAATTAAACCTGATCATTTAATACAAACATCATTGACTGTAAGTGTTTCCAAAGAGCCGTCTTGTGTATCTCTTCAGTGTGTGTGTGTGCGTGTCAGGAGAGCTGCTGTCATCTTTTAAGCACTCTTTAGACAAATGTTTCTCGCCCAGCTTTAGTTAAAGGTCAGTTTGCTGTCGTTCCCAACAGCCTTTGGAAGCACATTTTCCTGTTTTTCACATGGTTTTGTAGTTTGGCCAGGCAGAGTTTTACACCTTTGAATCAATTTGTTGTTTTACAAATGTGTTCACATCGTTCAGTTGCTTTTTATCTGATGGTGTTTTTAATCTCCCTCAAATGTTTCTGAAACATTGCAGATAAAACCTGCCACAGTGAATACATGCCCTGAATGCATTTATCTTTGGCTGTTGGGCATCACAACAGTTTGTAGTATTTCATTGCATGTATAATTTGCACATTTTGAGAAGCAGAATGTCTGAAATGTCCTAAAATCATTCAATAGTAAAAAAATTATTGACAGTACTTTCAAAAAACACTTTAATGTATTTAAAATTGGACTGTTTCAGAATGTTTGTTTTCATTTAAAGAATTTTGTGTAACTTCAACAACATGTTAAAGACAAACATAAAATTAAAATTAATTTTCTCATTTGCACTTAATGCAAGTTGCTTCCTACTGTACATAAAGGGCTCTGAATCCGTCACTTATTAGGTTTTGTGACAATTAAGACACTGTCTTAGAAGGTAGCTGTGTAAGGAGAAAGCAGACTGCTAGTTTTGGACTGGAGCGGGAGTGTGTGTGTCTCTGATGACATCACACAGTTACAGTGTGTTGCAGGAAACAACACACTCCCGATTCTCCCGCGAGTGTGTCGGATCATTAGAAGTGAGGCTGCTGGTGCTGTAGAAAGCTGTGTAAATACCCTCAGGAGACGCTGTGGAGACGGCGGCGAGGCCTCTGGGGCTCGCGCGTTTCAGAAACATTAAACTGTGACATTGCATGAGTTTGTCTGAGCTCTGATACATGATGAAATCGACATGAAACCTGCAGAGAACGGCCCACAGGAAAGAAACATCTTCATCTTTAATATCTCATGTGTTTCTTCTAGACTTTTGCGAGACTGAATGGAGAGAAAATGGAGACATGTGGTTTGCTGAAGATGTTGCTATGAATGTTGCGCTTCAATAGAGGCATATATTAGAAACCTCACATTTGGTAGGTCAGTGTTAGAAAGGGCTTCATGTTGTACGTTCTCTCTGTCTCTAGCTGAGACCACTCCTGTTTGTGGGTTTATTGTCTCAAACTGTGCTGTGGTTGTCCAAAATCAGATCTTAAAGTTAATAACTGTAAAAACGTACAACCTCTGAGCAATAAAATGATTTCTCTGTGAGAAACTCAGTCGCTCAAATGAATTACTCCTGAGACCTTCTTTCTTCAAGCTATCAAAGGAACAGAAGCGTATGTTACACTTGACCCTCTCTTTTAAACAGTTTCAAACAATGAGCCAGGAGGGTTCAGATACACCCGCCCCATAGAGTCTTTACTGGGGAAAACTGGGCCCTTCCTCCTCGACTGCCGATGGAGCTCTAATCTCTCTCCATAAGCTTCACACGGACACATCAAGACTGAAGAGGCAGCGAGGGGAAAAATCCGCCCTCTGTCAGTTTTAAAGGATGGCGCTTTGAATGTCATTTGACAATTTCCTTTTAATTAGAACTAATTTACAGAAAGATGCCCACCAGCTAATCTGTACAGGATAATTAGCTTCTATTTTCTTTACTTTTAATTAAAAAGTGGAAAAGATTTAGCTGATCCATAAATAATTGTTCTTTTGAAATGTTCATCAGACTTCACACTCCTCTTCGGCATGAGTAATATTTAGATCTTATCGTGAGTTCTGTCTGCTTAGAGTTAGAGCAAAGATTTTTTTATCTGGTATTAAGAAGTGGAACTATCAATAATAGAAATACGAACCAGAGGCAAATTAGAATTGAATTAATGAGGAATTTATTGCTTAAAACACGGCCTCATCTTTCTAGCTCGAGTGAAATTGGAATGGCTGGCATATCGCTTTCAGAAATTGTTCCTTGATGGAGAAACAATGTTTTATCGACGTAATTTAAGACTCTCATCAGTTTCGTTTAAAAGCTCCTCATTTATTTCCTTGATGTATAAAAATGTCTGGATTTAACTGAAACGCTGGAAGTTCTGTAGCGTTTTTTCTTCTTCAGTAATTTACCTCAGAAACTGGGCTGCAGGAAAATATCCTTTACTGTTGCTTGGTGTTGGTGGTTAGGATAAAACTTTCATAATCTGATGTATATTTGACTGATTGAACAGTATATGTAAAGAAACAAAAATATGTTCCTGATTCACTAGTTTTTATCCAATGAGGATTAAATTTGTCATGAAGGGTGAAAGTTTCATACCTGAACGCAGCCATCTGATTGGAGGAGAGATTTGTGATGTCATCTGTTTGCCTTGACCAGGTACATGCATTGAGGAAGTTAATAGGCTTAATTTTATTCTTGTTTTGCTGGTAACATTTATAATGTTTTTATTTTTACAGTATAATCTTTTTAAAACAGAAGCCCTACCGTGTGTAATCATATCCTGCTGCCTCATATTTATTCAAGTAATTGTGAACGCTGTTGTCTGGTGTGACCGAACCTCAAATCCAGTGTGAAAGGCAGTTCCCTCACTGGAGCTGGAGTGAGATGATGTGGAGCGATCGGACAGTGTTTGCTGGTCCAAACGGAGCTAATGAGAGCTCGCACCTGCGCTTCAGAGAGCAGGTCTCTGTGATTGGTGTTGAACATTTGGAGGACGACCTGCAGTCTTTAATAGGCATGTAGCTCTGCCAGAGAGCGAGAGAGAGAGCGAGAGATACTGGCATTTCCTGAAGCCCAACAGTTCCCTCAGAAACGCCTCCAGCATTTTAATGGTCCAGTCAAATGCCAGTCCTGTTTTCATGTGTCTGAGACACTGGACACAGTATATGTACCTCTCATAAGCAGGAGGTGTAACTCAGATTCATGTGTCAGTTTTCACAGCAATTATGAAAAGTTCTGTTCTGATCTTTATGGGTCTTTGGCTGCTAAAGTAACTGAATCATTCAATCACTGATCTGTGGGTTTTAAACGCATTAAACATGCAACCCAGAAAGTGACCTAATTTAGATAGAACTGTTCTGCCCTCATTAACAGTATTCAGATGTTTAGATCTGATGCGTGTGTCCAAAACTATATTACACTCTATTCAGTTCAAGCATTAAAGCGTAAATGGCTTTAATATCCTCCTGATACATGTGTTTTAAAGGGGATATATTTATCTCAGGAGGTTTTACAGTGTTTTCAAGTATAAACTTTAACTGAATAAAATATTGAAAATAATTCTTAATTAAATACAGTCAGAGACAGACGAGGCAGTTGTTGGCATACAGTAAAAGCAAAAATAAAAAAGCTTAGAACAATAATGAAGCTCTGATCATGTAGAAACAGTTTAAATGAGTTTTGATGCAGATTTTAGTTAAATGATTCTTGGCAAGTCTGAGAAACACATTAAAGGACATTACTGTGATTTTTATTTAATTGTTTAATTCTAGATGCAAGATAGAGGTTTTTCTTCCAGGGGAGATTTGTTTTTCTTTAAATTCACGTCAGGGAGAAACTGTTAAATCATAAAGGTGTTTAAAAGATCTCATTTGTGTTTTTGTTTGTTCAGTATTATTTACAGCAGATGACACTATATACGTGTTTTACAGCAGATGACACTATATACGTGTTTTACAGCAGATGAC